>VXBU01002999.1:57295-83062 GCA_013400315.1 Bombycilla garrulus | reverse complement strand
TTTAATTACTTTTTGGTGGTGGTTTGGGGTTTTTTTTTGGTACTGAAAAGAAGAGGTATCATTTGTGCAAATCCCTGTAAGGCAAGAGAGAATTTCCTTTGGAGTGTGCTGGCCTGAAACTCGATACGTCTCTGATGTGTGTTAACAGAGAAATGAAAAGATAGTACCATAAAGTGATAGGGGATAATGAATTTCATCTAGTATTATGTTGTCCTGGGAGATAGAGCTGGGGCAAGGGTACTGCAATAATGTTATGCTTTGCATGACAATAACAGCAAATACCACCTTAACACACTTCCCCGGGGAGGGGTGAAAGGGTCAGTTTTCAGAGAGCCCCCAGGAAGGTGGAGCGAGGCAATCAAGGAGACAGAAGCCTGGGAAAAGATGCCAGGAGACTTACAGATGAGCAGTGTGTAATAGCTGTCCATTTTTTGCAGCTTGAGTTCAGTTTTCCATTCGTTGTCCCAGCTGAACTGGGCAATGTTGGGCTCTTAACCTCACTGCAATCTTGAGAAACATACTCAAGAACCCATAACTTTAATACCATTCATGAGATGTCTGGCCCAGAGCCTGAATGAACAAATCTTTAACTTTTCTGTCTACAAGGCAGATAGATGAGTGGTGGTTTGTTACGGCACCAGTCAGGGATTTTAAAAGGTTCTGCTGTGGGTGAACACTGCTGTAGACCTGGTCCTGGGAAGCTTTACTGGTTAGCAGGTCCTCAAAAGGGTTTTTGTAGGTGTGTGATAAAAACAGAGAGCCTGAGGTCAGTACCTGGAAACTTACCAGCTCCTAGAGTTGGACCAGAGTATCAAGTCTTTACTCACACACATGAATCTTTTAAGGTAAAGAATGCTGTGACTTGTTCTCAGTGGAGCATCCAGTCCCCCTACCAGCCTTTTGAGACCTACAGCACTCTTCTGATTTATGATGATCTATCCGGGTCTTTAATTGAAGTTGCTTTTTTTCTGGGCTGTGCTAAGTTACTGCATGTCCTGGTCCCCTCGGGTGGCAGAGAGCACGTGGGTCAGTTTGTGTAACCCAGCAGCGCTGGGTGCTGTCCGTGTGGCCAGCAGCAGATTGGGGCCAACTTCTGCTTTAAGAAAGGTGGGAACAGAGGAGATTCACAGATGGGAAGGGTGTAGAATATGTGGGTATCTTTTAATCCCTCCCCATTGCTGGGATTCTCAGAGGTCTCAGTTCCACTCTTGCTCCACTCTCCACGCTGTGCCAGGGGCTGGGGGCTGCCCACCCACTCTCCTTGCTCAGGGCAGGGCCAGCATGCCGTGACTCAGTTTCCCTGAAACCTAAGGAGAAGGAAGAGGGTGGAGCAGGAGCCGAGAGGGGCAGAGGGGAAGTTACAGCAGCTGGTAGGAAATGGCATTTTAGGGTGCTGCAAGGTGGCCCTACCCCATCTTGTCGGCCAGGGTGGTATTTTGGGGTGCAGAGTGGTACAAGCTGGCTCTGTCTGCCATGGAACTGGTGTTTCAGGATGTTGTTGGGCAGTTTTGTTCCAGCTGCAGAGCTGGCATTTTTGGCAGCCCTTGTGCCATGCTGCCCTTTCCTGTGCCAGGGATCATGCTAGGCAGTGAGACCTGGCATGTGCCTTCCCTGTCCAGGGTGTATGATTCTGCACAGTCCCATGGCACTGCTTCCGCAGCTTGTGGGCTGCTGGTCAGCTGTGGGTCTGAGCGTATCTCAGAGCAGGCTGTGGAGTAACAGCCTGTCATTCCTCGCTGGCTCTGATCTGCTCCTGGACACCGAGCAATGGCTCTACCTGGGGGCAGGTGCAGAGGAGTCCTCGCAAGGGTGGGTGCCCAGTCCCAGCTGTTTCCTTCCTCATCCCTACTCCTCTGTGTAGCCCCAACTCTGCACGTGTGGAGCATGTTTTGTAATAAACCTGCTGAACCGAGGACAGGCAGAGCAAAACCAGGAGGTGATAAAATGAGCTGTAAGCCCAAACCCTGCCCTTGTTGCTGCAGCAGTGTGAGGCACAGTAGTTTGTAATGATGATGAGCGTGGCCAGAGACATCCCTCCCACCCTGTTGTGTGTATCTGATGCTTCCTTTGAGCCACCAGCAGGTTGTCCCAGCTCTTTTGTAAGGGGAGGGTTGGTCCAGCTTCCCGTGGATGCTGCAAACCGCCTTGCTTCTGTGAAACTCTCGTCATTTGAGGCAGTGCCCTAAGGGTTAAGCCATGGGTGTGGGATGGGGTTTGTAACAGGAACAAAGAGGGCTTTTAAGGTCTGTGTTGGCCTAGGAATAGAGGGAATTGATTGAGCCTTTCCCAGTGTGTTGAATTACAAAGGTCATGGAGACCCTTTTGCTGGGAGGCAGCAGCCTTTGAGGTCCCTGCTGGAAGTGGGGCAGAGAGAAAAGACATTGTGAAAGTCAGTGGGAGCAACTTAGTGGAGAGCTTTAAAACCAGGTGAAAACTGGAACTGTATCCTGGGCTAAATAATGACTGAACACCAGGCTGGGTACCTTCTCCCTGGCATTTTTGGGTGGTTTGGTTTTGCTCCACCTCCTTCCCCCTACTGCATTTACAGCTGCCCCCACATGTGGCACCTGAATTAGCAGCAGCTCTGGTGTACCCAGAACTTGGGCCTCTCCAGCCTGCTCAGGGCTGGTGAAGGCAGCAGAAGATAAAAGGCAGTGCCTGTAAGGGAGGATCTTTCCAAAATGCGGAAGAGGAGAGTCTCTGTGCCTCCAGGGACATTTTGCCTTGGCAGAAGAGGAAGCTTCATACCCACCTGAGCTGAAACTGGATTTTTCACGTGTAGTTGAGCAGGAAAGCCCAATTCTAGCTGGTTTCCAAGCCCCACTTCTTAATGTTGTCTGCTCAGAGTGTCCCTCCCATGGGGCACAGCAGCAAAGGAGGGGAGCTAGGGAAGGGATGGATGGCAGAAACCTCTGTTTCTCTTCCTGCAGCAGGATGAATAGTGGACACAGGTAATTTCCAACTTGAGCTTTGGATGGCATGAGCCACCCAGCCAACACACTCAAGGCATCTATGGAAAAAGGTGGTTTAGTTCTTAAAACTTTCAGGTTTTAAGTGCCAGCTTAGCAGGCATTTGGCCATTCAGCTCCATCTGCAGGCACAGGCGTGCTCCCCCATCTGATCTTTTATTTAAAGTAATTCCACTTCTGATCTTTATGTTGGATCAGATGACCTCAGATGTGATTTTTGGAGCAAAGGACTGTTTGGGCTCTGCCTGGGAGATGAAAGCTGGTTCCAGGGAATATCACACGAGGATCTCTGCAGCCACCACCTGAGTTAGCAGCCTAGAGGCTTCTCTACTTTTTCAAGCACTAGAAGGGCAGGACTGTGGGAACACAGAGCTGCAAGAGAAGGAGGGCTTGTTTTGGAGCTCTCAGAAACCAAGACATCTGTTCACCCTGTTAACCAGCCTGTTCTTGGAGTCATTCTCTGTGTAATGCAACTCTGAGTAACCAGGAACTGTTTCAGCAGAAGCATCAACTTCATGGACTCATTGCTGCTGAGCATGGACTTTGAGAAGGCCTGAATTCCTTCATCTGTTGTTGCTCCAGATCCTCTCTTCTCACTGCATCCTTTGGCATCACCTGTGCTGCAGAGGCTTGCCACTAACAAACACAAATGTGGGAGTGTAACTGGCTCCTCTCTGCTGGTAGTGTCCAGCTTGGTGACCTGGAAGGTGCTGTCTGAAGACAGCAGGGTCTACTCGCTGTATTTTGGGTGAACACTCTGCCACTCTTTCCAGCCACCTGGACTGCAGAAGGAGAACATGAGGCACTTGCAAGAGTTCCCCTGGGTGTGGGAAAGATCAAGAGCAGCTTGGCTGTGCCTGCTCTGCTCCTTCTCCCATCCCAGCTGGAGAGGGGTGTTGCAGATGGGATGTTACCCCTCAGTTAGTCACAAAGGAGGGTGTGGCAGGAAAGTCTGGCTCAAAAGTCAGTCAGTCTGGCTCAAATTGGAGCAGTCCCCAGCTGCTTGACTGGATGTAGGGCAGTCCCTCAGCTTCCCCCTGTGCTTGGGGGCTATGTCAGGGAGCTGACCATGTCCGAGAACTCATACAGGTTTGTTGATGCTCTCTCAGGGACTCCTGGAGTTTGTAGACAAGCCCATCATTTCAGTGGTGGTAGGCTGATTTAGGCATGTGCATTTAAATTCCTGGGTCCATCCTGCTGCTGGCTGCTGAGTTTCATTCAGGAGCTCGCCCAGTTGCTATGACCTTAGTGCCACTGTGACCATGGTGCTGGTCCTGCTGGCACATGGTGAGCACTGTGGATCTCCCCCACGCTTCCCCAGGAGGGACCTGAAGTACTGGAGCATCCTGATGAGACAAGGGGTGCTGTGCAGGGGAAGCTGCAGGACATGGGACAAAAACTTGTATTTTGTTGTCCTGAAAAGAGGCAAGAGCTCTGTCTATACATAGTGAGGATAAAAAATTTAAAAGTCCAGGGAGAAGCAGCAGTGCTGGCATACATCCAGCGCTTTGGCAGAAGATCATTCTTTGTGCCTATTAATATGTGACATTCTAGCCCAAAGTGTTGTCCCTCGCTCCCTGGCCAAAACATGGTTTACTTTGGCCTTAACTCCTGGGTGTCAGGGCTTTCTGTCTAAGCTGGGGCTGCGTGACCCTGCTGAAGACATAATGCTTGATTGACTCGTGCTCTTGCAGTGTACTTGTCCCAAGTAGCCTGTGTGTGGCTGCAGGCAAAATGCTGCGCTGGCCAAGTGCTCCTGGGTGCAAGGGATCAGAGCCCCTTGTCAGCATGACTCTGACCCATGTGATGTGGAGAGGAGAGAGAGAAAGAAGAGCCTCTATGATGCCAGTAATTTTCTGTTGTATTCAATAGGAAATGAATCCTCTAGCTCCAACAGGGAGAGGCACAGGTCTGTGGCCAGGTGAGCTGCATGGAGCAGCATCTCATGCTCACACCACAGCTCTCCTGTGCTCAGACACAGATGGATGTGCAGATCCCCTGTTCATGCCACAGCTCTCACTGGGCTTGGCACAGCTGCACAGTGCCATCTTCCTCTTGTCACCTCTGTCTGCTCTGGTCTCTCTGAGGAGACTGAGGATACCTGGACAGCCCTCAGAAGGGCTTAGCAGGTGGAGGCAGTGTGTGTGGCTTGGGAACAGGCCAGGATGTGGAAAAGAGAGAAAGGTTGTGGGGCAAAGCCTGTTTGAGCCTCGGCCCCAAGCATGAGGGAATTGCCAGCGAGAGGAGCAGCCTGCAGAGGATCTGCGTGTGCACAGAACATGTGTGGGATTTGCACTGTCCACGCTCAGGAGCTGGCCCAGCCTGTGGGGCCTGCATGCACAGTGGCATCAGCTGATGCCAGCTGACCATAGCCATGCTTAGAGGAAGTAATTTTGTGTCTTCCAGGAATCTGTCCACCTTGGAGAGTAAAACCAGGAAGAGGCACAGCCTGGCGGGGCATGTTTGGCTGGCAGACATCTTGCCTGTGGATCTGAGCTGTGGCAGTGCTCTCACAGCCAGCAGGGTTGGGCTGATAAAGGGAATGGGTTTGCCTGGAAAGCAGCCTCGGAGCCTGGAGGAAGCCCTCCCCCAGCATTGCTCCTTATCTTGGCAGCACTCCCAGCCTGCCTCTGCCCCTTCTCCCCGCAATGCACTTGAGCCAACAGTGTCACCCCTGCACCTCTGGGTGCTGGCATGGCCAGGCTCCCTGCCCAGTTTGCTGCCTTGCAGAGTCTGTGTCATTGCCCATGTTCCACACACACTCACACACACACACACTCTCACACACTCCCTTCGTGCATGGGGCTGTGGGAGAAATGAGTTAGTCAGGAGAGGGTGAATCACAGGGGAGTGAGTCAGTGGGAAGCAGAAGGCAGGGATGTGTGCAGGATGGGGCTTTACGGGAGCCCAAGGGTCTCGCAGCTCATGCTGAATCCCTGGGAGATGGGCTGAGGGTGCCAGAGGAGAGCTGGGAAAGCCACAGGGCTTAGCAGGCAGAGGCAATGCCTGTGCCTTGAGAGCAGGCCAGGATCTACGTGCTGGACTCCAGCTGTGGGTACGTTGCTGTCCTGGAAAGGCTTGGGGCATCTTTGGTGCTGAGGCTTTCCCAAAGAGGAGCACTGGAGGGGAACAATGCAGGGACCAGGTATGCCTGCCTCCCGTGAATCAGGGGGATCTTCATCCCCACACAGGCAGTGCGGTGTCCAGCCAGCTCTAGGCACGCTGAGCAAGTGTCTGTACTGGTTAGATCCTGCTCTAAGCAGAGGGAGAGCAGGTGCAGGATGGGAAAATGAGTGACACTTGGTGGGGCAGAGAATGATAAACAAATAGCTCTGGATTGAGTGAAGAGAGCATGGAGGAAAAGTTGGGATGCAGATAGTACACTGGAGATTTGGGGACGGGGTGGTTGTTGGCTCCAAAACCCCTTGTGTGAGCTGGGCTTTGCTGCAGACCCTTGAGGGTATTGCAAGGGTTGCAGATGGCTGCTTCCCTCACAGAGGGACCTGCTCTGGTCTGCTGGGTTTCCATCATCTCGCACAGCTGCTCTCTGCTGAGCTGGACTCCTAGCAATCCTGCTCATCACTCCTGCAGACTGGTCCCTCGTGGGCATGGTGGAGGCAGCCTTGGTACCAGAGCTACAGCAGCACAACCAGAGCTCTCTGTGTCTGGGGCCAAACTCCTTGGAGCAGGTCCTTGGGAATTCCGTCTTGGAATAACATAGGTGTGTTGCAGCAGGCACTGGTATTGCTACCAGCCAGAGCAAGGATCAGATACTTGAACAAAAGCAGCTCCTGCTGATCTCAGGCTGAGATGAGTCTCTGATTTTCAACATCCCCAAGGCCTGTGGATACCTCCTGTGCGGGTATCTCCTGTCCTCCCTGATGACACTCTTTCCTGGGCAGGATGGAGCCCAGCAGGGTCCAACAGTCTGCAGAGATGAGCTGGAGTTCTGGTTTCTGTGTGCTGCAGTGGGCAGGGGCTGAGAGTGGTGGGCTCATGCAGCCTGCGGGAGGGAGGCAGTGAAGGGGGCTCTCACTGCTGCTGCAAGCTATGGGTTTGCAGTGAAGCTGCAGCTTGGCTCTCCTGGGAACTGCCCAGGGGCAGGATGAGAAGTGATGGCACACAAGGGAAATTCCAATTAGATATTAGGAAAAATACTTCCCTGCAAGGCAGTTAGACTCTGGAGTAGGGCCCAGAGAAGGCAGGCAGTTTCTACACTTGGTGACTTTCAGCCCCTGGCAAACCCTGAGCAGTTTGTTTGAACTTGGCCCTGCTGTTAGCACGATTGGACCCAAACCCTCTGAGGTCCCTTCCCACTGTTGTTCCTCAGTTCTGCAGTTCTCATGTTGCTTGGCAATGTCACATCTCATGGGCTATTGGATTGACCAGCTTGGAGGTACGTGGCGGGCTCGGAGTCTTGTTCTGTCTGTCCCCTTCTCACTTGGACCCATCTGTGTGGTATTAGCAGTGTTGGGAGATGGGGGCACTGCCCTAGGAGCATTGCTCAGCTCATTCAATTGCCCAGGCCTCTCTTAGCTGGAGCACTCATCCTCTGTGAGTCTGCACTATTTCCTTCCCACATGAGCACAAGAAGCCACTGGGCAGTGAGGCGCAGGGTGTAAAGCATCCTCCTTGCTCAGCTGGAAGCACAGAGCTGTGATGTGTAAGGGGGTGCTGGTGTTTCTGGAAGGCTCATGAGGATGCTGGCCTCCAGTCCTCTAGATGGAAAGTTTATCTTCCCCATGGTGTCTGTCCCAGAGACAGTGGTGATTGAAAGGAAAGTCACTGGTAGCCTTTTTAAAGGTTCCAGCTGCTTGACCATCTTCAGCAGATAGATGCTGAGATGAGCCCAAAGGACTGTCTGGAAAGAATTATTTGCTCCCAGTAGTTTCTGTTTCTTTGCCAGCCTTTTATTCTCATGGCTGCTCTTTTCCTGATCCTGTCCTTCTGCAAGGCTGGCTGCTGGCAGTCTTATGAGCCTTGTCTTCAGGAACAACTTTGCTCTGATTTATTGTGTCTCCAAGCTTTGACCTGGTGTCTGATGCTGCAGAAGCCCATGCCTGGTGTGTAAGTGTTCAGAGGGTGCTTACAGTGTTTGGCCTGTCCTGTCTGCAAGAGTCATGAACCAAAGAAAAGGGGTCTGCTCGTAGCCTTGGCGCCTGGTTAAGCTGACCTGCTGCAGTAGCTACATCTGCTTTCTTATCTGGCAGAGGCTAAGTGGATGTCCAGGCCCCCTTTATGTGGATTTTCAAGATCTAGAACATTCTCGTAAAAAATGTTAGTCCCCAGATCCCTTCTGAAGTGGCTCCTTTCAGCCTTTTCCCTCGGGCTTCTTGACTTTGGGCTGCCATCGCCCTGTGCACACTGCTCTCCCTTCCTTGGCAGCCCACATGTAACTCAAAATTGCTCTGGACATGCTGGCTTTACTTGGATATCTCTGTTACATTACTGCTCTGCACATTGGGAGCAGCAGGATCTGGCGGTTTGGGCCAAGAGGTCCCCGAGGTCTGTTCCCAGCTGCAGGAGCAAGTGCTGTGTGACAGGGGGTGAGCTGGTTTCTGGTGGGTCATGGAGAGCTCTTAGGTCTCTCACAGGCTCTGTCTCCCTAGGAGGGTCAGGTCTAGAGGGACATCTGTGTCCTCGGGGCGTGGATCAACCACCAGGTTGAAGATATTTTTGACTTAGTTGCCTCTGCTGCGTGTGGGGCCCCAGGGGTGGTTCGCTCTGTGTGGTCCTGGAAGTTTGCAGTTCCACGGGGTATAACAGGAGCTGGGCTGTGTCTCCTGCTGCCCTTCATGCCTACAGCCCCTCTTACCCCCATGTTTCCTTCTCAGAGCCTTCTGCTCTCATGTGCTTGCCTTCGTTATGGGCAACAGTGTGAAAGTTTAGATGACAGTTGTGCCACCCTTTTCCTAAGTCCAGCAGGGTGTTTCACCTTCAGTCCTACAGGAAAGAGAGGTTTTTCTTTTCTACAACAAGGAGCGGGACATTGAATCCATGGTGGAAATACTCCTTCCCTGCAGTAGCCCTGATTGTGTCCATCTTCTTAAAATCAAAGATGAACAAAGCCTCACCCTTATGGCCCAAATACCTGCCCAGCACGTCATCACCCTGGCCTTTGCTAGACTTGAGCCTTTCTAAATCGCAGCTGGAAAAGGGTGAGTTGGGTGGGTGTGCACAGCCCTGTGTGTCTGTGTCTGTGTTTCTGTGTGTGTGTGGTATCTCCTCCCCCTGTGCCACGTGCATGTCTGGTACAGGGAGGGGGAAAGATGCTCAATGTCCCCACAGCTGCTGCAGCCTTATCTGCAGGCTGCAGCTTGGTAACCAAGCAGGAGGCCCGAGTGCCTGTGCTCGAGCACCTCCCTTGGAGGGCTCTTACAGTAAAAGGAAGTGTATTGCAAGAGGGCTTGTGGTGGGGAGGGGCAGTTCCCACGGGGCAAATGCTGCAGTGCACAATCCTTGCTGCCCTCCCCACTGCAAGCCGTTTGCCGTCTCCCTCTTCAGACGTGTAGCTTTGACACCCGGAGCTGATCAGAGCAGTTCAGCATCCCTGGGACTTTCTCCACTGCGCTGAGGTGACTGTTTGGGGAGGTGCAGAAAGGTGATGGTGCTGTGGGTCTGTCGGATGTCAGGGACTCGTCAGGGGAGTGTGAGCAAGGAGGCTTGGGCTGGTGGGGCTGCGGGTGTGTGGCTGTCGGGAATGGGAGGAGCCTGGGGCAGGTTTAGGTATGAACTGCAGCAATCAGCAGGCAAGAGAGCACAGAAGAGAGCTGGGGGCTTGCTTTAGGGGTTCATGGAAACAGGACAGGGTCTGACAGTGGTTGAGGATGAGGTGGGAATGAGCAGGAGCACACTTGTGGGGATACAGAGCCCAGCTGCCGTGTGAAAGATGTGAGGAGGGGGCAGGGTTGTGCATCTGGGTTTAGGCAGTGTCATGGCTACAGGGCATCAGGGTACAGAAGGAGCTGGCTTTCCAAGAAGGCTTTGGGTGCCAGTGGCCGTATGCAGTGGTGACAGAGGGAGAAGAGAGGAGATGGCACAGCTGGGAGCAGCAGGGCTGCCATCACCTGCCGATTTCTGTGCTGTCTTCTCCCAGCTTGCAAAACATCACCCCACCACTGGAGCTCCCTGCCAGAGGTTCCTGTTTCTGTGTCCAGCTAATAGTGCTGGAAAAGGGGCTGGGCTGTTCAGGCTGCACACCTAGATCATCCTTCCCATGGTACACAGCCCAGGAAAGGGAGCTGGCAGGAGGGGAGTTTCCATAAGTGATTGTCTTACCGCTGGAGTTGAGTTAAACAGGTTAGTATACATCTTGCAGAGCTTCTGATGCAGAACCCAACTGCAGGGTGTTATTCCTCCTCTTGGGAGATCAGATAAAAGGGGCTCTTGGTGCTAAAATCTGTAAATCACTTAGAATGGTGAGGGCCTCATCCAGACTGGGTCTGGGGAATGCCTTCCTGGGACAAACATCTTTACTGAACTTGAAATGTGGCAGTGCACTGGTGTCCTGGTCATGGCTGGAGACCTCGGGTGTCATGCAAGTGCAGACCAGAAGTGGTCCCTGCCCTTGGCCAGATCCACTTCTCAAAGCCATTCTGTGACTGGCTGCACAGGCATGTGACTTGGTAATCACACGGTGGAAAATTTTCCATTGGTTTCAGCTGGCACCAAGCTCTGGACTGGAACAGCCAGTCTGCGGGGTCATCAGTGACTGAGGCCCCCTGGGTCTGTCCCTCAGGCCACCACCCCTGGAGAGGGACAGGAGGGCTGGAAGGGAGCTGGCTGCCATGTCCTTGTGCCTGGGTGGCCAGGGGCTTGCTTTCACGTTCTTTCTTGCCTCAAGGTGACCGCTGAGGCCACTGTGCTGCCCCGAGTCCAACGCCGTGGGGCTCCCCAGGGCTTGGCAGGTGTGGTGCTGGCTGCACCTTCCCCTATGCAGCAGATACCCCGAGGTGAAAAGACACAGCTTTTTATGATGTGGAGCCAGCACAGAGGAATTTGCTGCTTGTGAACAGCTGTTGTCCTGGGCCTGGCTCGTGTCCTGCAGCACTTGTCACCCAGCACTGCCTCAGGAAGGGGAACGGGGGCTTGCCCACCCTCGACTCCCTGTGCCGGGCAAGTGGGTGCCCCCTCGGGCTAACGGGGGTGAATAGCTGCGGTGGAGCCTAGCAGCATCCTGCTGCCTCTGCAGGGATCCTCTTGGGCAGCGGAGAGTTTTCCCCACCCCCAGCTCTGCCGCTGCCTCTTTGTTTTCTGGCAGAAGCCTCTGTGCCTTTTCATTGCCGTTGAGGCGCCGAGCAGGAGCCTACATGTGCCGCGTGTGCGTCTCGCTGGGAATGTGATGCGGGCTGGGAATCCTGCCGGGCCAGGCATCTCCCCTGCAGGGCAGCGGAGGCCAAACAGCAGCTTCAGGGGTCTCCTTCCCATGGACTGTTCCGCCGGTCGAGCAAGGCTTCGAGGCAGCTGGTCTCCCTCACAAAACCCTCTTTTGCATTGACAGCGCTTCTGCACCTTGCCACAAGTCGAGTAAGTTGGATGGGAAGGGGCCGGTCCTCAGCTGGGCACTCGGGCTCTCCGCTCTGGTCCCCCCTCGCTCCCGCTGGGAAGGCACCTGAGATTAAAGCAGCGCCAAAGGCTACGGAGCTGGATACAGCGGTGGCTGAGGATTGCCTGTGCTGCGCCTGCCTCTCCGTGTATTTGATCTCTCGACTTCCAGCGGGGACTGAATTCCTGTGCTGGATTCTGGGCTCGGCTCTTGTGAAAGGATCCAATTATTTTAGAGCTTTGAGCATCTCCATTTGCTGCCCATATTTGCGGCGCGCTGGCTGGAATTCCAAGTGATTAACGTGGCGGTGACATCCCTCCTAGGGGTGTTATCTTTGCTCGCTGTCCCCCACCGCCCCCCTCTTCCTCCTCCGGCAGCGAGCGAGCGAGACAGGCAGGCAGAGACAAAGGTCTGTCCTCAACCTGGGCTGTCCTCCCCGTAAGCGGCTGCTGCATGGGATTTCCCTGCCCTGCCTGCTGCAGGTTTCCTGGGCTCCCGGTCGAGCACTGGAGCTGGGTGGCCGTGGGCTGTATATCGCAGAGGTTTGAACCTGCTGGGCTGGGTGGTCAGGGGGTGCTGCCGGCCTTGGAGAGCTGCCCGATTGTCCTGCCGGATTTTAAGCTGCTTTTCATTCTTTGACTGGGCTTTCCTGGGAAGAGGGGCAGCCGTGCGTGGAGGGGAGGTCGGCGGGGAGGGGGCTGGACGTGGGGGGAAGCTTTACACAGGTGGCTGTCGCATAGTGGGATCTGCCTGCAGACCCTGTAAACCCCCCTTGCCAGCCGCAGGCTATTGTCAGCATCGCCGTCTGCAAGCCAGGCACCTGGGGAAGGTGTGCGGAGGCGATCCGTGCCAGCACGAGGGGCATCAGAGGGAGAAGGGGTAAGTCACTGGGCTGGGAGCTCTGCTCTGGCTCCCCCGGCTCCCAGGAGAGGTTTCATTGTGTTATCCTGACTTGGCCGAGCGGAGGGGCTCAGTCCCTGCAGCACCTGTGTGTGGTGCTAGGGCTGGGGAGGCACTGCACGTTTCTGGGCAGACTTCAGCCCTTGAGGAGGCTGCTGCAGCTTGGAGCCCCAGCAAGGTGCACTGCAGAGAGGGCTGCTGTGTCCCCGGGGGCTTCTGCACCCTGTCAGTGCCACGTCCCGTGGGATGGGAGGGAGCAGCAGCACCCCACGGGCAGGGTGCTGTGGGCACAGGGAGGTGTCGGGTCTCTCTGTATAAGCTGTGAGTGGTGGTTTCTAGGAGCTTGAACTCGTTACATGGGCAATACCTCTTGTCCCATCCTTCCCCTCAGGGTTCAGGCTTCCTCTCCATTCCTTGCAGGGGCTAGCACTGATCGAGGCTCTGCAGCTGCATAAATCTGGCATGGCAGGAGGCCTCCTGAGGACCCTCGAGAGCAGCCCTTGCCCTTGAAGTGGGGCAAAGAAGCTCCCTCCCTCTCCTTCTTCCTGTCTCTTGTTTCCACCAAGTGTCAGCTCCTTCCTCCCCGAACTGAATTCCAGTTCCAGAGCCATGGTTTGCTCCTCTAGCATCTCCCTAGTCAGCTTGTCCCTGGGATCGCCACCTCTGCTACAGTGCTGGAGGAAGTCCCCAGCCTCACGTGTCTGTCTCTGTCCTGATGGTGACATGCCTGATCTGTCAGACGGTGCGGGAGCCCTTCTCTGGTGGTGGCACTGCTGTTAGTGCTGCCATCCTTCAGGGCTGTGACGGAAACTTTCTGCCTGCTGGCACTTCACAAGCTCTGCTCTTAGCCTGTGCCACGGAGCTCCTGGGCTTGTGTCACACTGTTTAGATTTCCTTCCTTCTCCTTGGGTTCAGGTAGAACTGATAAAGTTGCAATTTATCCTCCAGACAGTGTTTCCAGCAGTTTCTGTTTCCTCTTCTTTTGCCTTGTGCTCTGCTTGTTCTGAGCTCTGTGCTCTTCTAATGATGGCCCTTCTCCTTCCTGGCTGTGTGGTTCCTGCTTCACCCCCAGTGAGGCCACCAGTGTCTCTCCATAGCATTCCCGGGAGAGGAAGCAGGAGAGAAGAAGGCAGCAAAAGCCACTTAGGGGTTGGTTTGGGTTTTTTTGTGGTCTAAATTGTGCAAAGACCCCTCTTGGCTCTGCCAGCCACCAGGCAGCAGTGCCCAGGTCAAAGCCTCTTGCCCACTGGCCACGTGTCCCTTTTGACTGGCTGGCAGTGCTGCTCTGAGAAGCCACTGGATCTCCCCTGGATGAGTGTGGCAACTTTGGGCACAGCTCTTGCTCTCCTCTGTGCACTGGTGCTGTGTGCTACCAGCCCTGCCAGGCTCCCAAGGGCTCTGCCTCAGGACAGATAACCTCCCTGCTGCACACTCATCCCTCTGCTCTCTGGCTGGCACAGTACAGCTCGAACAGCAACAGACATGATACCGCTGCTGCATTGCCCAGCCAGGGACCCGTCCTCACTCGCCATCCTGCTCTGTTGCCTCCAGACTGAGACCATGGTCTGTTAATCCTGGTTTCCCCCTGGATGTGCTAATAGGAATGGAACCAGCAGGTAAGCCAAGTCCCTGACCCAACCCCACCAGGCCTGGCTTTGTTTTTCCACGTCAGGCTCTGGTGGCTCGGTGTCCCCAAGGAGCACAGCGTTTCTGTCCCGGTGCCTGGGTCACGCTCCCTCTCTGCAGGTCATTTGGCACGGGGTATTTCTCGGGTGTTGAAGCATGGTGCCCTTCCCCAGGCAAAGAAATAGAGGAAAGCTGTGCCTGGCATAGCTCCAGATCTAGGTGCTGGGAGATCTTGGCAAAAGCACCGGGCTCTGCCTGTTTTCTGAGCAATGAGGGGCTTTGGCAAGAGCTCTTGGAAGAGCTCTGGCTGGGCTTCCCTCAAGAGGAAAAGCTCTTTCAGCCCTATCTTAAAGCACCAGCACGGACTGAAATACTGTCAGAAAAAAAAAAGCATCACGTGGGCTTAGGAGGGGCCTAACCCTTGGTGTGGGCACATGGAGCCACATGTGCTGTGTCCACAGGGATGGTAGCTGTGCTGCTCAGCTGAGCTGGTGAAGCCCTGGGCCTGGCTCTATCCCATCCTTGTGGCCAAAACTGGGGCTCTGTCAATGCCTGGCTCAGGGAGAGAAGGCAGAGGTGACCAGCTGCTTTCTCCCTGTGCCTGCTTGGAGTGCTGGAGGCCATGGTTGCTGTTCTGCTCTCTGGGGAGGTGGTGGGCGCCCTTGGTGCTGTCAGAGGCTGAGCTCTACTGTGAGCAGGGAGGAAATGCCCTGGGAGAACCTCCTGGGATACAGCCCCTTGCATCTCGAGGAGGGTGAGAAGCAGAGCTATGCCCTGGCTGTTGCCCATCCCAGGCTGGTGGGCGTTCCTCCAGAAGGATGTTCAAGGAGATCTTGGGGTGTACTTGGAGGCACTTTGGGTGATACTTTCCCTGTCATGGGGCTGGCATTTTCCAGCATGATGCTTCAAGCATGTGGGTTTGGCAAAAGGTGTTGCAGCCTCTTGTTCTAGCCATGTGTTCTAGTGGCTGGTGCTGGCAGCACTTGATGACTGGTGTTGGGAGCTCAGCTTGGATGGATTTGTGCTGCTAGCAGGTCAGCCTGTCCTTGTACATCCATTCTCCTGAAAGGCAGCTGCTGCTGGGGAGAAAATGGCTGTGACTTCAGAGGGGTACGAGAAAGAGAATGAAAGGACGCATGTGAAACTGTGTGTTTGTTCTGGCATGGGCACGCTCTTTCTTCCACTGCACTGGGCTGATTCTTGCTGTTAGTTGCTGATTTTGCTTCCCAGTGGTTTAAGTCATGGTAAAAGTCTCCCTCAGGGATGGAGGGGGGGAAACAGCAACCTTCCAGGCAGGCAGAGCACAGCATGCAACCACTTCAGCATCCACCCCCAGCTGAGGGCATTCACTTGCTTTCCTACCCGCTTTGGTGCAGACCTCATGAGGTGCCAGGAGGAGCTGGTCTTTACAAGAAGCTTTTGTTGAGGTTTTGGACCTGTGGTTTGGTATGCTGCAGCACTGATTTGCCCTGCTGCAAGTGCTCCTTGGGTGTGGTTGTGTTGAATCTCAACAGGTCCTGTTCTGGCTGGTTGCTGGCAGTGCCCTTCCCCAGCAGTGGTGGTGGCTTTTGAGCTGTCCATTTCTCCGGGACTGGTCATGACAGCCTGTAATTACAAATCCTATTGGAAATGTAGTGAAAGAGCAGCCTGTTTTCTGGGGCAAGGGAGGTCAGGCAGCTAGCACAGCTGATGCTGCCTTCCCACGTGCAGGTTGCAGGGATGCAGAATTTGCCAGACCAGGATGCCAGAAGGGGGTCGCACTTGAGTGTTGCTGCCCCTGAGCATACGTTTGGGGGTTTTTGTTCATCTGTCTGGCCCTGCTGTTTCCAGCCTTCAGAGCAGTACTCGTTGCTGGTTTGGGGTGCCCAGACAGTGACTTCCCACTGGATGGGTGCTGCAGTGAGCCCCCATTTGAGGGATGCATGGGGAGCGAGGTGGGAAGGGCATGATCCCCAGGGACAGGCGCGATTTCCTCCTTTAGCCAGAGGTGCCTGGGCTGGTGAAGCCCATGAGCTGCCTCTGCCACAGAGGTGCTGAGGGTGGAGGTGCCCAAGGGCTACTGCACACCCTGAAGGCATTGCACCATGAGCTGCTGCTTCAGCTGACTCTTCTCCACGCCCTCTTCCAGGCATCAAAGCTGCAGTGCCCGTGGATTATGACCACAGGGGAGCTGTGTTGCATCTGCAAATCTCTGTTGTGCATCAAGGGCACATCTGAACAGGTGAGTGCTGTGCACATGAAAGGATTGCTGTCTTTGTGCTGGGGAAAACTGGTGGGGGGCCATCACGGCTCAGGGCTGTCAGGCTCCTCATTTCTGCCATCCCCGACAGGCATCTCTTGCTGGAAGAAAACAATTCCAAGCTCTTCTCCTTATCTGTAAGGCCAGAAAGTGTCCTGTGCTGTGGGTGGAAGGGGGAGGAGGTGAACATGAGACCAGGAGCTAGCTGGAGGCCCAGACGTTGCTGCAGTGTCTTGGAAAGCAAGGCATGAAATGGTCACCAGAAAGAAAGAGGAATCTGTTATTATGCACAGGGTTTCATACAGGAAGGCATGCAAAAGGGATGTAAAATCAAGCCAGGTATGAGAGTTCACAGCTTAGCTTAAAATACTTGTGGTTTAAATGGAAATCAAGGTGTTAGCACTGCCTGAGGTGGCTGAGATGTATGTGGCCTTTGATTTGGGAGGTTGGGAAAGGGTGAGCCTAAATGCCGCCTTCCCTGCCTGTGTGACCCTGCAGACAGGAAGCATCCTCCTGCCCTTCTCCCAGGAAGCATCTGAATCACCCCAGCCGTGCCTCTCCCCGTTTCCTTCCCCTCAGAGCCACTGTGGACACTGAGGAGCTGGAGAGGACGTGTCAGAGGTTTGGAGGCACACCGTGATGGTGGGAGCCATTCCACGGCAGCCACGCCGCTTCTGGGGGGTGCCTGACTGGCAGGTGTCTTCAGCTAACTGTGCCAACGACCGCCTGCTGCGGGGCAGGGAGGTTCATCCGGAGCAAGGCAGGGTCCTGCTGCAGAGGGGTAAGTGTGGGGCGCAGCCAGCACGGGCTGCAGGGCTGTGGGATACACAGAGAGGTTCAGATTGGCTGGGACATCTGGAGATTATCTGGACCAGCCCCACCTAGAGCCATTGCCCAGGACTTTGTCCTGCTGACTTCTGGATATCTCCAAGGATAAAAATTCCACAACCTCCCTAGGTAACTGGTTATAGTGCTCAGTCATGGTAAAACAAAATGGTGTTTCCTAATATTCAGAGGGAACCTCTTATCTAGATAAGATCTCACTGAGCCTTCTCCAGGCTGAACAGTCCCAGCTCTCACAGGCTTTCCTCACAGAACAGATACTTCTTTCCCCTAATTTTCTTAGTGTCCCTTTTTTGCACTCTCTTAGATGTGGCCTCACCAGCGCTGAGCAGAGAGGGAGGATCAGTTCACTCAACCTGCTGTTAATGCTGTGCCTGGTGCATTATTGTTTTTCTTTGCTGCAAGGGCACATTGCTGGCTCATGGTCAACTTGGCGCCCACCAGGACCCCCAGGGCCTTTTCTGTGGTGCTGCTTTTCCAGCCAGTCCGTCCCCAGCATATCCTGGTCCATGGTTATACCTTTTATCATTCCTGTTAAATAGACTCCCAGGTCTCAAGCACCTTGGCCTGCTATTTTCCCATCCATATCCCAGCAGGGTCAAAATAGCATATGCAGGCTCACTCTCCACAGAGCCTTGATCCAGTGGGAGAACGAATTTCCCTATTGCACGCTTGCTCCTAAGCCCTTGCTGCACAAGATCAGGCATAGCTGCAAAGACAGGCAAAAGGCAGAGCTGCCAGGCATGGGCAGTTTGTCCTCAGTCTGCTGGTGACTTTTCCTGCATTTCCTCAGCTCTTGCAGCCATTCCAGTATTTTTCATGCCTGAAACAAAACAACATGTGGACAGGATTCTCACAGCTCTCAAACTGGACTGAAAATCAAAAGTGAGGCACCATGCTGCACAGAGAAGGGCAGGCCTTTGGAGCTGGCAGGAGTGGGTGGATGGTGACCCTGGAATCTCCCAGCTGCTGACTGAGGTGCTGGAGAGGCCTGGTCCCAGCTGGCAGGGAGGTTAGGTCAGGTCTGGCACCAGCCCTGCCTCATTCGGTGCACGTGGCTGGGACAGGTTGTCTTGGCCAGCACTGGGGATGTTGCTGCTGCTGCCCAGAGGGGTGATTATGGGCCTGAGCCCCTGGGACTGGTCTGACCGGCCTGACTCCCGTGCTCCACAGCAGCACAAGCGTGTCCCTGCCTGAGGGCAGGCCTCTTCCTCCCCACCTGTCCAGACTTGTCCACAGCAGTCTCCTGCCTGTCTGGAGACTTCTCTCCTTGCCTGAGCCAGGATGGAAATGCTGAACCTGCAGGTGGGCGATTCCTCAGGGTTTCCCAGAAGGCCACATCAGCCTCATTCCTCTTCCTGTCCCTGGAGAGGGAGGTTCAAGTGGGCTGTGTGAGGAGCAGTGTCTAGTGGGTCCCTTGCAGCCAGAAGCCTTGATAAGGATAGAGATCCTGGGCTGATCCTCATCCCTCTGCTCTTTTATTTTTTTTTTCCAGATGCTGTGCTGCAGAGCACGTCATAGTAGAGGGATCACACAGAGATCCTGAGTGAGAGCAGGCCCGGCTCCCACCCCCTGCCCTTGCACCCTGACCTGTGGCACTTTACAGTCCCCCTCCTGCTGCTGCATGGGCTCCGCTCGGAGTCCCAGCAAGTGAGGCTCCATGCGGCACATCCACACAGAGACGTCTCTGCCCCCGGAGCGCAGCACAGACCCCGGCCTGTCCCGGCCCAGCGGGGAGACACCCTTGGAGCCGTCCTCGCAGTGCTGCGCCCACCGCAGCATCCTCATGGGCTACAATGAGACAGAGATCAAGCGCCAGAAAGTTTACCAGGTGTCCATCTTCTCGCATCTCTCCAGCTCCTCTGAGAGCACGGAGCAGCGGGCAGGCACCAGGCCAGCTGTCAAGAGGGGATACCCCGAGCAGCGAACTCTGGAGGGGGGGCGAGATCCCAAACGAACTCACTGGAGTGACAGGGGCGTGGATGGGGGCCCTGGGCAGCCTTCCCTGGATGATGATGATACCTTTGAGGATGGTCTGCTGGTGGAGGAGCTCTCCCTTTGCGGCTCTGCCCAGCACTTCTCCCACAGTGGGCTGCGGGTGGTGGAGCACCGCTGTGAGGGCAGCCCTAGCCACAGCCCCAAGGCCAGCAGAGAGAACAAGTCGCAGCATGTCTCCTCCTCCTCCTCTTCCTCCTCCTCCTCTTCCTTTTCCTCCTCCTCCTCCTCCTGGCCCCGGCACATTGCTTGCAGTACTTTGCACATCAGAGACAGTTGCCCTGTCTCATCAGGGGATCAGCCCATAGACTATGGAGAGAATGGGGAGCCGGCAAGTGGCCACAATGTACTTCACCTTGAATTGCACAGTATTGCACAAACAACCCAGCTGGACCCTGGTGGGAAGAGAGAGAAGCCAGGGAGCAGCCCAGCTCACACCAGCAGGGCTAGCAGAGAAGCTGAAGGGCCAGCGGTGGCCAATGGGTGCAGGGAGTCCCCAGTTCCGCAGACAGCGCTCAGCCCCGAGCCCAGCAACCTGAGCTCCCAGGAGATGACACCCTGTGGGAGCAGCCAGCTCAGCAGCACCTGCCCAGCCAAAAGGAAGCTGCTGCCCGCTGGCGAGGTTATGGCCGACTCCTGCTCCGAGGATGAGAGCCTGTCCCCACCAGCAAGGAAGAAGAGGGTCCTGCCATGCCATCCTGTGCCCACAGCCTGCCGCAGCACTGATGCCAAGGGAGCTCCGTTCTGGAATCACCTGCTTCCCACAGCCAAGGTGAGCATTGCTCGTGGGGGGAAGCAGGGAAGGGCCTGGGGATGCCTAGAGCTCAGGACTGTGCTTATGGGCAGCACGGTCCACTGTGGCACCATGCTCTGTCCTGACCCCGAGCTGCAGCACTGGTGTGAGCAAGGCAGCAGCTGACAGTCGGCCCTGGCACATGTGGTCTGTTTTAACCAGCGCTTGACATCTTGTAGTCACTGGGTCCTCTGCATGCAACCAGCTTTTTCTCCTGGAGAGCCTTGATTTGATTGGCCAACCTCCCCCTGGCAGTGAGAGCTGGACACATCATGCGGCCACATGTGGTGTCTGATGTCTTTATCTTAAACCACGATACACCAGGAAGCTTGGGAAGAGCAGCTCTGCCTGCCTGATGAGGGGGAGGGCAGTTGTGCGGGATGGCTTAACTCCTGGCCATGATGCCCATTAGAGCAAGTGTCCAGTGGCAGGCAGTGGGACTGGACATGCTTTGACCAAGGAGCCCAGTGCTGTGTGCAGACATGCCACTGGCTTTTCTGCCATTTTGAGGTGCCTGTGGCATATCCCCAAGGTGCCACAAGCTCTCAGCAATGGGGCGGACCCATGAGGTTTGCAACTCCCCTAGCAACTCAGCAGGTGTCTCCAATTCCTCCTTTGTTACCCTGCCCTTCTTATCAGCCCCCTGCCCTCACCCTGTCCTGACAGCTGAGGCTGCAGCAGGCTCAGGCCAGACCTGGCACCTTCTTCTTTTTCTCTGGGGCATCCCATGGTGTGGGGAACCACAGGAACTGATGTCAGAGGTACCCTGGGTTCGTGCTGCTTGGAGCTGGGACACACCGTCCGTGGCACATGGCTCCATCCCTGCCCACCTTTTTCATGACTGTCCCCCAGCCCAACTGCTCCCAGCACTGTCCTCGCAGAGTGAAGCCCTCCAGCAGCTTCCCTGGGTTTTCCCGCCCGGTCATGCCAGCCAGCTCCATCATCCCTTTGTGTTGTGCTTCCCTTTGTGTGGCTTCCAGAAGGGAAAGCCCCTGAAAAAGGGGGCATCTTTAAAAGGAGGCTGCAGTGTGACTGTGGCTTTAACCCCCCACCCACAGCTGTAGGATCTTAGCTGTGGGTAAGGGGTGGGCATCCCTCTGCCTGGAGGCGCTGCTGAGGACTTTGCATGAATCACCAGGGGACAGAACTTTTCCAAGGCTGGTCGGGGAGTGTCCTTGTAGGTGTCACCAGTCCCTGGGAGGTGCAAGGGGGTGTCATTGCATGGCTCTGTCTACAGGTGTCTTGTCACTGGGACCGCTCCTGAGACCTGCTTTGTAAAGAGGGAACAGTGTGTGGTAACTTTGGGTACACCCTCATTGCCAGCTGGGCCATTTTGGGGTTTGGGCAGCCCCATGTCCCCACCAGACACCCCAGTCCTTGTGCTGCCCTGCTGGCCGCCCCTCCAGAGGCCACTGATGGCTGCCCAAGGATGGGAGCCTGTTCATCTGCTAGGACCCTCATGGGAATGTGGGGCAGGGCAGGGGGCAGTGGCACCTCCCAGGGGTGCACTGGCCCTGGTCACTGCCCTAACGTGGTTCTCCATTTCGTGTCCCTTCCAGAGCTCTGTAGATTGCGCTGCGGTGGGGAGGAGGCTGAAGAGTGGGCTGCGCCTCAAATCGTGAGTGTCCTGGCTGCCCTGGGCGATGGACATGGGGGCTCAGGGTGCCTGCCCACCTCAGCACCCTGCAGCCCCATGGAAGGTTCAGGTTGGGTTGAGTCCTCTTCCCTGCCCTGGCCCAGGTGTCTCCCCTCCACAAAACCACAGAGTGGGGCAGGGGAGGTGGTTTCTTCTTCCCCTGGGATGTAAGAAGGTGGGTTCAACCTCTAGGAAACGCAGGGCTGTGTGCTCTTCAGTCCAACACCAGTCTTCTCTCCTCATTCCAAGGCGACATCTCCGGACCAGCCTCCGGAAGGGCACCAGGTCTGCCACAGCACCCTGGGCCACCACCACTGTCAGCCATGCTCTGCTTGGCAACTTTGAGGTAACGGTGCCCACCTGCTGGGGGGAGGTGGGTCCTGGGGGCTCCACGCAGGGCTAGCAGTGAGTGTGAGAGGCTGAACTCAGTGGGAGCCCTGATGTGGGGCTGGGCTGATTGTCCCCAAAAGGCCTGGGGTGCAGTGGCCAGCACACAGACCCACCAGCAGCAGGGCTCAGCCAGCAGTTCCTTGGGTGGAACCTGCTGAGATAGGTGCTGTGAGGCTGAGCCGAGGCACTCCGGCTGCTTCTCCCTGTTAGATGTTGGTGTTAGCCCAGCAGTTGAGGGTGGCTCTGTCTCAGACAGAGGTCTCTGGGCACACAGGGGCAAGCAGTCACTTGGGTGCAGTGAAGATGGGGGTGACTTCACGTGGAGCATTGAGGCAGGGGGTAGGGCTGGTGTTTGAGGTTCCCTAACACTTCCCTTCCCCTCAGGAGTCCATCCTGAAGGGGCGCTTTGCCCCATCGGGGAGGATCGAGGGTTTCACGGCAGAGATCGGTGCCAGTGGCTCCTACTGTCCCCAGCATGTCACCCTGCCTGTCGACGTCACCTACTTCGACATCTCTGAACACAGCGCGCCCTCGCCTTTCCTGGTACGTGGGGGTGAGGGAGCTGTGGAGGCTGTGCACCCTGGGGCTGCCCCTCGCCCTAGAGGGTGGCTCATAAGCCACTCTGCTTGTGGAGGTGGCTGCCTGTGCCAGGAGCAGTCTTTAAGCCAAAAAAGCACAAAGGGAAAGAAGAGGGAACATACAGAGGCCCTGCTGCTTCATGGTTGTCACTGTCATCACCTCCCTTGTCACCACCCCTCTGTTGCTGCTCCTGGTTTGGAGAGGGGCTGAGCTGGGGTTCTTCTTGCTGACTTGTGCCAAGTGTTCCCTTTGAGGGAGCCTCAGGCCCGTGCTGGTTCCAGCTGAGCTCTCCCTCAGCTTTCTCCCCCTCACATGCTGTTTGTTTTGCCCAGGGAGTGATTGACCTGGAGGCCTTGGGAAAGAAGGGTTACAGTGTCCCCAAAGCTGGAACCATCCAAGTGGTGAGTCATTCCCTGGCGTGCAGAAGCACTGTGGGGATGGGGCTGGTTGGGCTCTGGTTGCCCTGCCTGGGGGGAATATGCTGCACATTGGGCAGGACAGCAGCTGGAAGGGGTGTCTCCTGCAGAGAGGTTACATGGCCACCAAGACAGCACAGCAGAGGAGAGCACGGGGTACCTAGGGTGCTCTCAGGGAGACAAGGTGATGGGAGAATCAGGGAAGGAAGAGGTGAGTGAGGGTTTTGGCAGGAAGGTGTGCATGTGCAGTGGGAATGGGATGTGATGGAAGAGTGGCACAGGTGTGAAGATGGGTGGAAAGGACTGATCTATGACACTGAGGTCCCTCTAGACCGGTGCGGGGCTTTCTGGATCCTTGGTCCAGCAGCTTCTGCTCCCAGATGCCCCACCTCTGCTCTGCATCCTTCCCAGTCTCACCCCCTACCCCTCTGCCCCCAGACCTTATTTAACCCCAACAAGACTGTGGTGAAGATGTTCTTGGTGACGTACGACTTCCAGGACATGCCGGCCAGCCACATGACCTTCCTCCGCCATCGCATCTTCCTGGTGCCCGTGGGGGAGGAGGAGGGCTCCACGGTGGCCCTCAGTGACCCACTGGGCCCCAGCCCACCCCGCAGGGTCCTCTGCTACCTGATGCATCTAAGGTAAATGCCAGGGGGATGGGCACCTGCCCCAAGGTCACCCCCGGGCTCCTCTCCGACGTGTCCCAAGCCTGCAGGACAGGAGGAGGGACTGGGGAGGAGCAGGGGCCAGCTGCTCCTTTGGGGAGGTTGGAGCTGCCACCCTGCCCAAGGACAGCGGTCTCTGTCCCTCTGAAGGCAACAGAGGGGTGGCCCCCTTGACCCTGCCAGAGTAGTCCTCACTGAGGACGCCCTGCCCTTGCCTGGGGAGCCTGAGGTCCCTCTGCCCTGCTCGTCTCCACGCAGGTTTCACAGCTCCAAGTCGGGGAAGATCTACCTTCACGACGACATTCGGCTGCTCTTCTCCCGCAAGTCGATCGAGGTGGATTCGGGGATCCCCTATGAGCTGAAATCCTTCACAGAGATGCCACGGAACCCCTGCTACTCACCCAGGGCCTGACCTTCATTCAGCCCCGCCCCCCAGGGCCGCTGGGGAGCCTCCAGCCCAGCACTTTGTGGAGAGATGAATAATAGGGCCAGCAAGCACTGCTTTGAGACATCACCCACCTTCCTGACCAGCACAGACACCCCGCTCTGCAGCAGGGCTGGGATCACCCAGGGGGCTTCACCACGAGGGGCAGGGGCTGAGGAGCAGCCCTGGCATTCCAGGGATGTGCCCAGGCCTTCTGCTGGCACTGCTCCCAGCTTGGAGACTTGGCTGTGGCTGAGGGGGTGTGGAGTGAAGAGTTGGACTGGAGCTGTGATCCCGGGTCTGGGAGCAGAAAGTGGGGAAGAGTTTGTATTTATTAGTATTTATTGTTGCTGGGAGCGCAGAGGAGGCTCGTGCAGAGGATCAGAGATGCTGTGCTTGTTCTTCCCCCCAGCTCTGCCTGTACCAGGCTGCCCGTGTTCGGGCAGGGCTGTGGGGACTGTGAGGATGACCAGAGCCAGGGATGCCTCAGCCCATGGAAAGGACAGTGACCCAGTGCTCACACAGGGTGTGTTAAAAGCCCTGTGACAGGCTGAGGCTTGCTGGCACCAGATTTGCAGGGCCAGCCCAACTCCAAGCAGCTTGGAGAGGCCTGCACTTATCTCCTGAGGCTTATAGGGCAAGCCAGACCTCAAGAGGCCTGTGGCTGGCAAGGAAGTGGCCACTGCCAGGTTCCTGAAGGTAAGAGACACAGCTGCCACGTGGATGGGGACCTGGGGCTCTCTGCAGGAATATGGGGATAGCCCTCTGGGCAAGAGCCTCCAGAGCACGTGAGCTGTGGATCTGAGAAGATTGCCAAAAAAAAAATAGGAATGGTCTGTGGCTGTGGGGTGAATCACATGCAGGAGGCAGCTTTGGGCAGGGGTGTGCCAGCAGTGTGGTCAGGGGCTGGACAGTGGTCAGGAGCCCCAGCTTAGTCCCTGGGAAGCAGGGAAGCAACAGAGGACATCAGACTCTGGGAGTTGGACTGGATCCGCAGGAGCAGGACTGGGAGAATCCAGACCGGGGCAGTCCGAGGGACAGGTCCGAGGGTAAAAGAAGCTTGCACATTCCCTGTCTGTATTGGCCCTTTGCCCTCTGAGGGTCTCGGCAAGGCTCCCCCTGCCAGCCCAGGCTGCGGGGATCCTCAGCCCGTCCCTCAGAGGGAACAAGCGAGGAACAGGCCCGACGCCATCAGGTCCCACCCCCAGCACCGGGGTCTCCGTGTGGGGATGGGCCAGGACTGGGGGGGTGAGCGGGCGAGGTCCTGCTCTGCCCTGCCCGTGGGCGGCCGAGGGGCTCCGGCCCTGCTGCCCTGGGGTCGGGAAGCCTGAACCTGCCCGTGTACTCACACTGGGGGCCTAAACCCCCCCAACGAGGCTTTGAATCGCCCTCACACTGGGTGTTGGTCCCCCCACACCGGGGCCCTGGATCCCCCAGACCGTGGATCTGAACCCTCCCCAAACACCGGGGGCCGCTCCCCACGCTGCCCTGCCCAGCGGAGTCGCCCTCGCCCCCAGGTCACCGGGGCTGCCCCTCTCGCCGTGGCCCTGCGGGCTCGCGAAGGCCGTGCCGGTACTTTTCGTGTTCGTTTCTAATTTAATAAACGTCCGTTTGGAGCTCCAGAACGAGACCGAGTGGGGCGGTGCACAATGGCTGGCGGGCGGTCGGGCGGAACCGGGGGCCGCGGCCGGAGGAGCCGGGGGGCCGGATCCGGGCGTTGCACCCGGAAGCGGCGCGGCGCAGG
>VXBU01002999.1:30175-47106 GCA_013400315.1 Bombycilla garrulus | reverse complement strand
CTAGGATGCAGCGGTGGCCAGTGGTGCTTTTCCTGGCCTGGGTTTGCCTTCTCTTTTTTGCTGGTATTGGGCTCTTCATGAGCGGCTTCCTGCTCACCCGGATCGAGCTTGCCAGCAGCAGTTCCTGCTCAGACCCACTCGTGCCTCCACCTTGGGAGAGGCAGAGCCTCCCGCCGGGCTCCTGCTGGGCTCCCCAGCGCTTTTCCAAGGCTGTGCTCGTCATCATCGACGCCCTCCATTTTGAGTTTGCCCGCTTTGACCCCGCCAAGGCCAGCCCGCTGCCCTACGAGAACAAGCTGGGTGTCCTGCACCAGCTGGCCACCTCCCAGCCCCGCCATGCCCGGCTCTACCGTTTCCGAGCCGATCCCCCCACGGCCACCATGCAGCGCATCAAGGGCCTCACCACCGGCTCGCTGCCCACCTTCATCGACGTGGGCAGCAACTTTGCCTCCTATGCCATCCAGGAGGACAACCTGCTGGCACAGCTGGTGCAGAACGGTGAGTTCTTTGGCTCAGGCTAGATATGAAAAGAATGGGTTTTTTTTACAGGCATTGGAATAGGTTGCCCAGGGAGATGGTGGAGTCACCATCCCTGGAGGGGCTTAAGAGGCTTTGTGCTGGGTGGTGTGGTTTAGGACTTATAGTGGTGGGTGGATGATTGGATTGGATAGTTTTGAAGGTCTCTTTCAACCTTGATGATTCTGTGACGGGGGCTATTCAGCCTGGAGGAGAGCAGGTTGTATAGAGTCCTTGTAGCAGCCTTCCAGTACTGAAGGGGGCCTCCAGAAAAGATGGAAATNGTGGAGTCACCATCCCTGGAGGGGCTTAAGAGGCTTTGTGCTGGGTGGTGTGGTTTAGGACTTATAGTGGTGGGTGGATGATTGGATTGGATAGTTTTGAAGGTCTCTTTCAACCTTGATGATTCTGTGACGGGGGCTATTCAGCCTGGAGGAGAGCAGGTTGTATAGAGTCCTTGTAGCAGCCTTCCAGTACTGAAGGGGGCCTCCAGAAAAGATGGAAATGAATTCTTTGTCAGGAACTGTAGTGATAGAATGAGGAGCAATGGATGCAAATTGACAGAGAAGTTTAAATTAGATATTAAGAAGAAATTCTTTACTACGAGGGTGTACTGGAACAGGATACCCAAGGAGGTTGTGGATGCCCCATCCCTGACTGTGTTTAAGGCCAGGCTGAATAAAGCCTTGAGCAACCTGATCCAGTGGGAAGTGTCCCTGCCAGTGGGAAGGGGCTTGGAACTTCATGTTTTTTAAGGTCCCTTCCAGCCTCTTAACATTCTAAGACTCTGTGTGGGCAGGGCAGCAGCCCACTGGGATGAGGCACATGCAAACCTCTGCTGAGTTTAACCTGTGTTCAAAACTTTGATTACTTTCTCCCTGGGAAGGGCACTGCTTACAACAGATCCGCCCTGTGAGCTGATTCTTTTGCCCTGCTTATGGACAGTTACCTAAGGCAGGGCATCTCCAGCTTGGGCTGGGAGCAAGAAATAGCTGTGACCAAGGCTTCATCTTCATCATCTTCAAAGATGATGAGGAAGGAGGTGAAAGTGGCTGCACTGATGGTGTTTGTCCCAAGGTCACCCACAGGAATGCCTGTAGGAAGCCAAGGGCAGTCAGTTGTGTGGCGTGAGGCAAGTGGCCAGGTGTGCCAGGTGGTGCCAGGTGTGCTGTGGGGGTGTCCCTCAGGCAGCCAGCCTACCTGGACAGCTGCCTGCAGCCGTGAGGCAGCAGCAACTTCATCCCCTTCTTGTTGTAGTTTGGTGCTGCTGGGAGGTGCTCAGTGCAGCTGTAAAGGGCTTGTTATGGTGGGATAATGGAGTAGAGGGAAGAGGACAGGCCACAGTGGTTTGTTACCCATACAGGCTTCTTCCCAGGGCTCAGAGTGGGCTAAAGCAACATGACTTTGTGTGAACAAGGTGAGCGAATGCAGTAAGTCATCTGAGGCAAAATGCACCAGTAGGTCTTGTGCCAGAGTAGCCAGTAGTCTCAGAAAAAAAGGTTCCTGCTCCCAGGCTCAAGAGACCCTGTGGAAATACAGCTGGCTGGTGGCAGGCAGAGCAAGGAGAGCAAGGGTAGAAGGAAGCATCAGTGCTTTTGCCTTCTCTTTTTCATATCTGGATCACCATCACCACTGTGTTTAAAAGCCAAAGCTCAGGACCCACATCTTCTACTCCATCACCTGCTGCCTTGCAGTTTGCAGTGGGGTCACAGGCCTCGGGTGAGGCTTTGTCTGCTTTGTGCTGCACCCCGTGCACCCACCTGTGTTGTGGTAGCCCTGAAGTCTTTCTGCAGGGGTGACATGTCAGGTCAGCAGCAAGTGCTGAGGTTATGCAGTGGGTTTGGTGTGGGGGGCACTCATGTGCTGGTCCCTCCCTGTATTCAAAGTCATTTACAGACAGATGGTCTTTTTCTTAGTGAAAATTTTAGTTTTGAGCGTGGGTTGGAGAGGAGCCATTGCTCCAGACCCTGACCTGGGTCTGCCCAGGCTCTTTGGATTCTTGTAGTAACAGCACAACTCAGGAGAGCTCCCTCTCTCACTGGTTCCTTTTTCTCTGGCTCAGGAAGGAGAGTGGTGTTCATGGGTGATGACACGTGGGAAGGACTCTTCCCAAAGAAGTTTTTCCGGTCGTATTTCTTCCCTTCTTTTAACGTGAAGGATCTTCACACTGTGGACGATGGCATCCTGCAGCATCTCTATCCAACTGGTAAGCAGCTGTTTTACCAGGGCATTTATGAACCTTGGCCTAATGTGGGAGTCCTACTGCAAATTCGAGGTAGGGCTGAAGGATTTCTTCTGTTACAAAACTGCTGCCCGAGGATTACAGTGCTCTAGCTGGATTTCCACTGATAAGCCAGTTCCTGGAGCCCACATTTCTGTAAATACTTTTCCTCTCTCTGGGACAGAATTCAGCTTTTTGGGACAAGGTTAGACTTCTGCATCTGTCTTAGAAAATACACTGGTGGGATGGAGACAGAGGAGCAGCTTAATTTTGACACATGGCTGCCTAGGCAGGCACACAATGCTCTGGGGAAAACACAAGTTAGGAGGCTGAGACAAAGCACTGCTCTCAGCAAAGCATTGGTGCTTCCTAGTCATGGGAAGAAGATGAAGCTTGAAATGGGTTTGTGAATTTTAGGTGATTTCCACCTCCCTGAGGTCCTGGGACCAAGGGAAATGCTCTTTAATTTTGCTGTGTGTGAATCTAAGCAAATCCGGGGTGCAGTGGCCTTTCACAGGTAAGTCTGTGTGCCTTGTGTGAGAGCTGCAGTTCATCATTTAACTTTGAATATGTTGTTTTTCATGTGTCAAGGTCCTGAAGCAGAGGAGAGAGGCCAGGGTAACCTTCTAAGTAGGGACTGTGTTAGTGTGTCATGTCCATGTCCTGGGTGGGATGCAGAGGGGCACACTGATGGTCCAACCTAAAATAGCTCCAGAGAGGGATGGGAGTTCTGGATTCTCCTTTTCCTGAGCGTACCTTTGTTTTAGCTCAGTCTGTGGCAGTTTGAGGTAAGTTCAGGATGACTTGGGTGACATTGTACTGTTCCCCTCCTGAGGGATGGGGAGGAAAAAACAGGGACCCTGGGATGTTTGCCAGGCTTTGAGGTCCCTGTGCCATTGCACGCAGGAACCTCTGGCCAAGAGTGTGCCTCACTTAAAACATGCATCAGTTTTCTCGAGAGCTAGCAGTGACAGTGGCAGGAGGGGAAGAAACAGCAATATCCAGAGGCAACCAGGAAATTCTGGCAGGAAGATCCAGGCTTAGAATTTCAGGCTTAGAATTCCAGGCTGGTATGTGATAAGTTTGCTTTTGTTCTGCAGTGGACAGTGGTGAGTGGGATGTGCTGATTGCTCACTTCCTTGGCGTGGACCACTGCGGGCACAAACATGGACCCGACCATCCCGAGATGGCGAAGAAGCTCACCCAGATGAATGAGATGCTCAGGTGATGAGTGTGGTGCTGAGGGGTTGCTAGCTGGCCTCTTCCTTCACCCGGACTGGTGGGATCTTCCCAGGGAACTGACAGATGCAGTGGGCAACAAGGGAATGCTTACTGAGCCTGTTAACATGGGAAACAACTTCGGCCAGCAGCAGCTGGGACCCCAGCTATGGGCAGTGTTGCTTGCATAGATGAGTGCTGAGAGGTTTGGTTTCATAAATAAGGCTGCCTTCAGGTCTTGGTTCTCTAGGAATCCATGAGATGATAGTGCAGCTGGAGTGCAACTGAGCCTCGCTCTTTCCATCTTTAGCATGGAGATTGTGCCATTGAGGGTCTGGCTAATGTTTGAGAAGCAGGTGGAGGACCCTGGCTAGGGAATGAGTGCTACTGCATTTACCACACAGAACCATGGTCTGCACCTTTGAGTCAGAGGGCAGGATGGCATCCAGAAATTTCAGTCATGCAGATGTGTCTCAGCCCAAAATGCTGCAGCTTTTGATTCTTAGGACTGCTTGAGGTTTTGCTGCTAGAAGGAGTTGGTTGCTCTGCACAGCATATACTGTGTCATACCTACTTCATCCTTCAGAGACTAACGCCTGCTTTTTTCCTTTGAAGTGGGAGATGGTTCACCTAACATGATACATGACCCAAATAGAAGCAGCCTAAAATATTGTTTTTGTGAGGAACCTTTCTTCTGAATTGCATTTTGTCAAGATCCCTGAAGGCACTGTTTGCTGGGGCCCAAGCAAGACAGGTCCACTCTGCCTTAGGGTTCTGAATTTTCAGTCTGGCTTTAAAGCAACAATTTAAACACCCTCTTCCCTGGCTTGTTACAGTTCTGCATCAGCATTTAGTTTTGCACATATCCTTTTGTGGGCTTTGCCTCTGTGATGCAGGCAGGCTTGCTGGGGGGATGTCCTCTTCCACCTAGGTTATAGCGGCCCTTGCCCAGGGAGGAGTTGACCTTCCTTATCTTGGTGACAGGTCCTTGGTGGATCACCTGGGGAATGACACTCTTCTCCTGGTGGCTGGGGATCATGGCATGACAGAAACTGGAGACCATGGTGGTGACAGCGAGAAGGAAGTCAACGCAGCACTGTTTGTGTACAGCAGGACACCCCTGTTTGGCAGTGGCCCTCCAGAGGTGAGAAGCTGACTCTTAGCTATCCCTGCCAGAGCTGGTGCCTGAAAACTGCATCCTGGGATTACAGAGAGGAACAATTTAACTGGGGTTTCTTATACTGAGAGGGATGGGGAGTCTGTCATGGAATAAGCTGAGTTTGAAGGACACATCAGGTGTCTAACTGCTAGCCCTGCACAGGACACCCCAAGGGTCACCCTGTGTTTCTAAGAACATTGTCCCAACACATCTTGAACTCTGTTGGGCTTGGCGCTGTGACCACTTCCCTGGGGAGCCTGTTGCAGCGCCTAACCGTCCCCGGGTGAAGAACATTTTCATGCTATCCAGTCTAAATCTCTCCTGACACAACCTCAGGGCATTCCCTCAGGTCCTGTCACTGGTCACCACAGAGAAGAGACCAATGCCTGACCCTCTCTTTCCCCTCATTAGGGTATTGAAGACCACCAGGAGGTTTCCCCCCAGTATTCTCTCAGCTGAGCGGACCAAATGACCTCAGCCACTGCTCCCATGGCTTCCTCTCCAGACCCTTCAACCTCCTGTCTGTCATTTGGATGCTTCCTAATAGCTAATGTCTTATATTTTGCTGCCTAAAACTGCCCCAGCACTTGAGGCTGCCCCAGTGCAGAGCAGAGTGGGACAATCCCCTCCCTTGCCCGGCTGGCGATGCTGTGCCTGATGCCCCAGGACAGGGTTGGACCTCCTGGCTGCCAGGGCTCTGCTGGCTCATGTTCCACTTGCCATCAGCCAGAACATCCAGGTCTCTTTCCATGGTGGTGCTTTCCAGCCTTTTCACCTTGATTGAGAGGAGTGGGGGAGTCTTCCATCTTGTCTGGAGAGAACAGGAGATGGGCTGACACAGATGCAGAGGTCCAAAGTGTTTGGAATGCACGTTTATGTCACTAGAGCTGTGACGGGTGCTTGTGTGGGGCCAGGTGAGCTGTTGGACAGCCAGTGCCTTCTCCATCAACCTGCAGCTCCCTGCAGGTGTGCTTCTCACCTTGGGGAGAGCAGAGCTGTGCCTCTGCCTGGAGTCACCTTTGAACTGGGATGTCTTCTCCACTGTCCTCTCACATGAGTGAAAAGCTGCATTGCTGAGTTCTCTCTGACTTTCTGATGCCTCCCCTGTCTCTCCAGGAGCCTGAGACCATTCCCCAAGTGAACCTGGTGCCCACTGTGGCCCTGCTGCTGGGGGTGCCCATCCCCTACAGTAGCATTGGGGAGGTGATGGCTGAGCTGTTCGCTGGGGACGGTGACGCTGTGTCTGCAGCTTTGCAGCAGCTCGCAGTCTATCACATCAATGCCAAGCAGGTACGGCCTCCCATTGAACTAGAGGGGAGAAGGAATGGGTTTTTAAGCACAAACCTCTTGTGTTAGGTGGAGGTGAGATGCTGTTACCTTCATGGGGAACTTGCTTTGAAGCATTACATCCTTGCAGTGTTTGCTCCGGTAAAAGACAGTCCCATTTTCCCTAAAGAGAAAAGAGAGCCACCTGTTTAGTGCTGTGTTATGGAAAATAGTATCTGGGAAGGTGGAGGGTGGTTGGACCCAGATGGTCAGAAATGGATTAGGTAATAGGGGGCACTGGTTCCTCAAGTCTGAAGATGACCAGAGTCATGTGAAGATGACCAGGTGTCATGATTGCAGATTTGAAAGTAAAAGTGGAGATTCTGATGCTGCTTCAGTTTTGAAGGAGAAACAGTGTTAACAAAAAAACTATTCTAGATTGGTGAAAGAAAGAAAACAGTAATGAAAGACCGAATAAAAAAAGTAACCATGTAACAGGTAATACTAAAATAGGATACTGAAGGAGTAGTTTACACAAAGTGCAACAAAATACAGAACCTCAGGAGCAGATGGACAAAATCAGAATGAGAGTCTCTACAAAAGAAGCTGAGGCAGTGGAGCAGGTTAAGTGAGAGCCTTTATGGGTGATGTGAGGGCCGTCTGTTGTGGCTCTGGTCATGCTACAGAGCCAGATTTGCCACAGGCATTGCAAGGCATGTATCTCAGCTGAGGGCCAGTCTGCCTTTGAGGGACTCTGGATTGCTGGGAGCACAGGAATTACTACTCCAGTGGCCAACTAGGTCCTTGGTGCAAGCCAGTGAGGAGCTGGAGAGAATGATTGCTGATGGGAAGACAGAAATACTCAGCTCTGTAATTATAGAGCAGCAGAGTGCTCTGACATTTAAAAATCATCCTGTATGTTAGTGTCCATTAATCACTAAGGATATCAATCATCATTTGTTAAGAGTTAATGTTATCAAGTAGTGCCTGTTTAAATATTTGCACTCATTGTTTGAGGAGGTTTCTGGCTCGATAACGGTGGTGGTGAAGAAGCTATGGCATTCCAGGGAGGCCTGTGAGAGAGCCAGTTCATGTGAATGCCATCCATGGGCAGAGGCAGACTAATTCTGACTGTGCTCTGAGCCAAATGGAAGGTGTGTGAACTTAGGGGTGCATCTCAGGACTGGAGCAGGTCTACACTGCTAAGTAGATGGTTTGGTTTTGAACGTGCTCTGCCCTGCTAACACCCCTGTAAGACTTCTTTTGACTTTGGGATCTGCAGCTGCCTCTGTTCATGTCCTCTTGAAGTAGAAAGCAAAAAGAATGAGCTTTCCTTAAGCTATGGTGCACTGTGTTGATGTGCTAGTATTGAAGAAAGGCAAGCAGTTTGGTTTCATCCACTACAAGTTTTTTCATGTGGTGTTTTTCCTCAGACAAAACTATAGAACTCAACATGGGGTGCAGATTAACAAGTCATTAATGGTAATGACTTGACCTTCTGGAGGACATTTGCCTTATTGCTGCCAAAGAGTCTATAAAAGCCCTTAATGATGTGCAGTATTAGCAGAGGTGTAGCTGCAGGAGTCATTGTGGCTGTCACATGGATGCATCACTTGCAAGGGATGTCAGTTTGGCAGAGAGATTGAGTTTCCTGATGGTGACCTCCCGTGTGAACAGTGCTGGGTGATGTGGCTGGGGACAGGTCTGCCCAGGGTTTGGTAAATTGGGGTTGTTTCCTTTATGAAGGGGCAGCGTGAAGCAGTGAATCCCATTCCCAGTTTTCCCATTGCTGCTGTCTGATCCTATCTGATCTCTCCTGCAGGTGGATCGCTTCCTGCAGTCCTACTCACTGGTGGCTCAGGACCTGCCAGCAGAGCAGCTCCAGCACCTGCAGGAGCTCTTCTCCAGTGCTGTGGAGGAGCACACACAGCTCCTGACCCAGGTGCAGGGCACGACGCTGCCTCCGGAGCTCGAGCCGAGGCTGGGAAGCCTCATCGGTCGCTTCCAGCGCTACTTGCGGGAGGCACGGGCTGTGTGCACCCAGTCCTGGGCCCGCTTCCACCCCCTGCGTATGGTGGGGGGCTGCATCCTTATTGCTTCCTCCTGCTTGCTCTGCTACGTGGCCTCAGAGCTGGCCGCGTCCTCACAATCCTTCTGTCACAGCTGCCTCCTCTACCCGCTCTTCTGGGGCCCCGTGGGGGCTGCTCTGCTGTGGCTGGTCCACGTTTTCACCCAGGAGGGACTGGATCTGCTCCTGGTGTCATCATGGGCAGCTGCTGCTTCTCAGCTGGGTTTTTTCTGGCACTGGTGGGGCCAGCATCTCAAAAGAGCCCGTTTGACAGGCAGTCAGCCACCCCCGTCCAGCGGTGGCGTGAGGCAGAGGCTGCGAGCCTGGCTGGGGCTGGCCTTCCCCATGGGCATTCTGTTCTTCCGCTGTGGAGCTATGTTCTCCGACAGCTTTGTGGTGGCTGAGGCACGGGTGGCCCCGTTCCTGCTGGCCTCGCTGGTGATGTTGCTGGTAGGAAAGCTGCACTGGGATGGTCGCCTGACTGTGCCAGAAGGTCCCAAGCAGCAGCTCCTTGGCTTTTCTTCTTACCGGAGAGAGATCTGGTACCTGCTGTGCCTCGTGGCCATGCTCCTGGTCTGCGTGCGCCTCTCCAGTTTCTTCCACCAGTGCCGCGAAGAAATCCCTCAGTGCCGGCCCTCTGTTTTCCTCTCCCCGCTTGCCAGCCTGAGAAACACACGGGCCAAGAACCTCTTCTACCTCCTGTGCGTGGCCTTGCTGGCTGGGCTGGTGTATGCAGTGCAGAGCTGGCTAAGGCACTATGGCAACCTGAACAGCTCGGACCCCCTCGTGCTCTTCGTGCGCTGGGGTTTCCCGCTGGTGGTCCTCTGCATGGCCTGCTACTGGGCCGTTGCCTCCAGTGCTGATGACTCTCTTGGCAAGCTGCAGGAGCTGGTGCAGGTTGCAGTTGTTGTCTTTCCCAGGGCTGTCTATGGACTAGCATCCATGGGACTGCTGCTCCTGCTGTGCAATCCTATGACGGTTTTTGCAAAGGACACACGGGAGTCGGCAGGATCCATTGTCACTCCCTACCTGGGGGTCCCTGGCTCTGAAGTCGACTTCCTCCAAGTCATCCCTCAGATCTACAAGAGGATGCAGGAGTCTCAGAAGAGCAGGCTGGAGCGGGGCAGCTGCAGGGCCACTGTTGCAGCATACGGGCTGGGCAGCGTGTACTCAGCAGCCCTGGTCATAGCCCTCACCCTCCTGGGCTTCCTCCTGATGCTCCTGCACAGCGAGCGACTGAGCTTTGCCTTCCTGCTCCTCTTCGTGGAGGCCTTTGTGCTGCTGCACATCCACACATGTGCCAGAGGCCTTGCTGGAGATGCTGGTGAGTCTGGGCTCAGTAGAGCAACCACTGGATGTGTGACCTGGGCCTCACCTGCAGTGACCTTGCCTTAATTGCAGTGGAAGAAGCAGGATCTAGTTTCTAGCCTTGGGAAATAGTGGTGCACTGATCCTCAGGATGCTCTTAGCTTTTTTTGAGCTGCTTAAATCCTCTAGTAGAAGAAAAATGCATGCAGCAGGGATGTGAACATGGTAGGAGGAGAAGCGTCTTGGGCCAGGGAAAGGAGCTCTCTTCTTCCCAGGGTGTGATCGGTCACCAAACCCAGACAGAGTGCAGTAGCAAGGGTAGTGGCACCAGCAGAGGGTATGTTGGCCCCTTGCTGTATCTGTGGGGGGAGCTGGACTGTTTTGTGTCTCTTAAAAGAGCCAACATGGAAAGGGAACCTGAAAAGAAAGGTCACTAGGCTTTTTTTGACCATGGATCTCTCTTGTTCCTTGATGCTGATATCTGCACCCCTGCCTCTTTTTTTTGTCTTTTATTCTCTCAGAGCTGTTTTCAGTGCCGTGGTATGCAGTCATCTCGTGGCTCCTTGCTGCTTCACAGTTCTTCTACTCCACAGGCCACCAGCCTATCTTCCCAGCCATCCACTGGAATGCAGCCTTTGTTGGCTTCCACCTAGACCACAGCATGAACCTCCTGCCTGCTGTCCTGGTGGGAGCCAACACCTTTGCCTCCCATATCCTCTTTGCAGGTAAACCAATTTCTTCCTGGGCTGTGGAGCCCGAGCAGACATAGCTCAATGCAGTGCCTTGGCTGGAGCTCTGCATGTTGAGCACAAGGCAGTACAGGTTCCAGCACCTCGCTGTTTGCCCTTGTGGGGCCACAGTAGCCTGGCCCGGAGCTGGGGTATGTGCTTCATGCACATCCAGGGCAGGGTGGCAGAGCTCAGACTGCTCCTCACGTCCTGGGCTCTGATAACTTCATGTGCCTTTGTCCTTGAGGCAGTTGGCTGCCCACTGCTCCTGCTGTGGCCCTTTGTGTGTGAGATGTCCAACTCACAGAGGAAGAAGCCCAAGAAGGAGTCCTGGGAGGAGCTGCAGGAGGTGGAGGAGCACATGATGGAAATGAGGCTGCGGGAGTCTCCAGAGGAGTTCTCCACTGCCCTGTTGCGGCTGGGATTGAAGTACCTCTTTGTCCTTGGGGCACAGGTAAGGGCAGAGGCAGGGTGGCTGTGGGAAATTGGAGGCTAGGAGGAAATTGGTGTGCTGTGATAACTGTGGGACACTATGATGAGAGCAAGGGGTCAGCCAAGACACACACAGGCCCAGGGGTGGAGTGTCTGGTTGCAGGTGGAAGGGCAGGTCCCTTCTCAGCCATGCCATGTGCTTTAGGAAGGGCTCCAGCATGGAAGCTGCCATATGGATTAGGATGCCTTTAATACCCATATGCCCAGAATGTCTGCTCAGGAGCTGCAGGGTTGTAATCCTGCTCCCTCCCTGTCTTCCTTAGCGTTCCCGTCTCACACCAGCTCTGGTTTTCATATGTGCTGTGAAATATAGGGAGCTAAACACCAGAAATTTTAATCCTGTACAAGAATGAAATAGTTTTCTGGGATTTATCTCTTCAAATCATCCTCCTGTGTTGTCAGACCAGAGGCAGTGCAAGGGAAGGGGAAAGCCCTGCAGCAGGAGAGCAGCAGCACCCCTCCAAGTGAAATAGTAGGTTAGGTTAGCCACAGTGTGAGCCTTCCCCTGTGCTGCCCCAGCCTGTCCCCACAAGGGCCTGCATGTACCCCAAGCTGCTTGTGTTTCCTTGGACATCATGGAAGGGAGTCCTCTTTAGGGTGCTCATTCCTGATGTGTCCTGTGCCAGCCTCCCAGGCATGTACAGTTTAATACCACCTACAGATGTGAACCTAGTGCCCAGGAGGTCTCTCCAGAGTCACCTGTAACATGTTTTTCCTGATCTTCCCTGCAGCTTCTGGCCTGTGTTTGTGCAGCTATGATCCTCAGGAGACACCTCATGGTTTGGAAGGTCTTTGCCCCAAAGTAAGTCCCAGGAGTTGCTCTGATGCTGGGTTAAGATTCATATTCCTGACACCTTGACTAGACTTCACTGACAGTAATGTTGGAAGAGACCCTGTGATTGCTCTTCTGACTCATTACCCAATAGTGGTTGTAGGAATGTCCCTAACTAATTCCTGCTTGAAATACAGAAGCTAGGCTTGAGCTAGAACCTAGAAGTTTCTCCTCATCTTAATTTCCAAGGACACACGGGTCCACCTAGAAGATGAGAATGTTGTAATCAGAGAGCCAAAGGTAAGGATACCAGACCAGAAGTGATAAAAACCCAGAAACTGAACCATCAAACCTTTGAACTAGTCGGTGTGAAGGGTGGCCTCAGCCTCTTGAGGGATTCACAATCCCACCTGAATCAACAGGTCCTGAGTGGTTTCTAAACCAGACAAGGTTTCAGGCAGCAAGTGCTGGGGAGTGAATGTAATTCAGGTTTTAGGATGTGGGATGCTACCAGCCTCTCATTGTCAGGAACATCACTCAGCTGGGGCATAGCAGCCTGTCTCTGTAGTCATGCTGGCTGTTGTATCCTTACCCGCATCTGTTGTGCTTGCAGGTTCCTCTTTGAGTCGCTGGGCTTTGTGGTGAGCAGCATCTGCCTCTTGCTGGGGATCTCCCTGGTGATGCGTGTGGACTGTGCTGTCAGCACCTGGCTCAGCCAGCTTCAGCTGAGGTAGCCCTGGGGACGCTCATTGGCCGAGGCTGTGCTTGTCTCCTGGCCTCCCTCGGGCTGGGAGGGATACACGAGCCGCCAGCAAAGGAGTGGCTGCCGACAGCAGTCAGGGATTATCCCCAGCTCCCTGCCGCTGTGCTGAACAAAAGGACTGGAGCCAACTGCTCCTGGCTCACGGGGATGGTGTTTCTCAGCAGGGGAGGTCAGAGCTCTCGCTAGGCCTTTGCTGGCAGTGGGAGGACTCTGCTGCAGGAGCCCAAGAAGCAAGAGTCCTGAAGTGCTCCTCTGGAGAAACACCAACGGGGGTCTTGCTGCTACTACTTTCCTGACACCTGCCACAATGTGCAGCTGGTGGGCTTCAGTGGCCGGCAAGGTCACTTTGACTGTGCAAAGACTGGTGGGATGGGGCCTGCTCAGGAGGGGATAGGAGGCTGGAAGGGGAAGGAATGTCCCACAGCCACCACTAGTTTTCATGTGCTCCATTTTCACACTGGCATCACACTGCACATGGTTCCATGCAGATGGTTCCAGGAGCCTTGGTGGCAGCTACTCTTCTGTCAAGTCAGTCAGTTGCTCTGTAGTGAGGCCTCTCTTGCCCTACACTCAATCCCACTTCCCTGCTTCCCCTTAGCCCAGTGAGGTGCAGTGGGGAACACTCTAGGCTGCCCTGTACAGCAGGCTTAGTTTGGGCCAGTGGTGGCAGCGACAACTGTGTGCAACGCCAAGAAATTCTCCACTTCTGTTTTCAACCTGTCAGGGTCCCTGTGGGCTGGGTGGTAGCAGTCAAGGCCCTGGATCTCTTCCTGGGCGTGTGCTGCTGGATGCTGGCTGTGAACAGTTAAGATGCAGCAGGATGTAGTGAAAAGAATATGGGCTCACACCCATACTGGACCTTGCCAGCAGGAAAGGGGAACCTGGAGTAGCTGTCCCAGCTGCAGGAGTAGCCTTGGTGTGAGCTCCAGAGCCTGGGAGCAGCTACTTGAAAGCCTGGAGCAGGCACCAGTTCTTTTGGGAAGCAGTTTAACTTACTGGGGTGTGTGTCTGTGTGCGTGTGCGTGTGTATGTGTGTGTGTGTGTGTGTGCTGGGTCCTGTGGACCAGATGCAGTCAATCACATCCACGATCCCACATTTGGGGCTTGTCTCCCTCTTGGCCTTGGCATTCTCCATGAGACTTCATGCCACAAGTAAGCTATGCCAAACATGCCCTTCACTCCTCACAGTCAGGAGACATGGCGTTTCTTTCTTTCTTTACAGGCACAGGTAGAGGGTGGTGACCATGCTGCCTGGCCACATCCCTTCCATTGGAGATGGGATCCCTTACTGCCCTGAACCACTGTGTGGCATTACTTGGTGCTGTGAAACCTTGTGTCTCTTTCCTCTCTGGAAAGAGCCAAGGACTGCTTGCCTGGGATTTCTGCAATGATATTTGCCTGATCCCATTAATTTTTAACTCATGCACCATGACTGCCCCTGTTTGACATCCTTACTGCAGACTGTTAGCATAACTCCAGGCTCTTCCTCTCCTCTGCTCTGCAGAGTCCCAGGGAAAATCTCTCTCATTATTTCATTTCTTGCCATTTTTCCCAAGTGCCCAGTTGCTGTGGCTCTTGAGGGCAGGTGGAATTTTGTATTTTATTCCTGCAAAATGCCTGCCCAGGTGTTCAGATGCTATTCCAGGGAGGCATAAACTGTTCTAATGTTAGGTTTCCATTGCCTGGCCTGCTCCTGATCTGCTGGCTGTGCTCTGCTACCTCAGCCTCTCATGTCCTCTGCTCTGTGGTCCTGCTCAGTTTCACCTGACACAGGCAGGGACTGGTTTGTAGCTGGCATCACACCCTGGCCTGTCTCACTGCCTGGATGCACAACACCAGTGCTAGGACAAGGAAGGCATAGTGGCAAACAGTGAGGGAAGCTGGAAGCTACAGGAACGCATGAGCCCCCAGTTAAAATGGACTTAGGCAGTCATACCCTTAAAAACAGGCTATTTGCTGACAGCTGACTGCCTGATGGCCATATGCTTCTGAAGGACAAGAGGTGCATCGGTCGGGGGAGGAGAAAGGGGGTGGAGGTAGCAGTTACCCAGTAAATTTTCATTTAATGCGAGGTTAATCGGGATAGCGCATGTTGGTAAACCCCAAGGCTGGAGCTCAGATTGGTGTTGTAACCTCATAACCTGGTCAGGCGCTTTCTGCCTGTGTGTATTTGCGCTGGCAGAAGTCCCTGTGGCCACTGATAGTGTAGGACTGGCCCTTGATGTCCCTGCAGCTGCCACCCAGGCCCCTTGGCTTCCACCTCTGGGACTTGTTCTTCTTTTCACTGGTCACTCCAGTGCAGCTGAGCCTTCCCATGCCCACTGTTCATGGCTGGAGCACTCACAATGTGCTTGAGCATCCTCTCCTCACCCTTCCATGCCACCCTTCTGCCATGTGTGGGCTCATGGTTCCGGGAGACCAGGGAGAGCAGAGGGAACAGCAGAGCTGTAGTGTCATCAAAGGACACACTTACCTCGCCAGAGACTGAACAGAACTTGTAGTAGAAGAGCTGCAAGTTCATCCTTGTCACTGCAGAGATGCCACGGAGTGCTCGGACACAGCAGGCCAGCTGCTACACCAAAGATTTCGGATTCACGAAGACGAGTTTTCCAAGGGCTGGAGACACTCTTGTTTCTTTTCATTGACTGTTTCAGTCTTTGTCAGCCTTCCTCAGCTGCCCTCAAGCTGATTGTTTGGCTGCCATTCTTCTGAGTATGCTGGGGATTACAGAGTTAATGCCAGTGTTGGGCCTGGTGACCTTGGAAGCTAATCATGCTGCTGTGTTTGCTGATGTAAAACCCCAGGAGAGGGCTGCCTCCTGGTACAAACCAGGGCTCTTTGGGAAATCTGGTATGCTGGGGAGTAGGTTTTTCCCACATCCCTCCAAAGAGATTGTTGCAGGGCCCCACTTGGCTCTCCTAGATGAGTTATTCCAGGCAGTTTATTTCTGGTTCCTTTGTCCCTGGGCTGAGTGTGACAGGGGACAGAGTGCTCAGCTGAGCAGTTTTCATCCTGCACTCCACAATATTTCTGCACTTTGGGTTTTGCAAGTGTTGTGCATCTGTTTCTTGGCAGGGGAGAGCCATTGGGAAACTTCCCTGGCTCAGGCCCATGGTGTGTCCCATGGTCCTGGCACAGAACAAAAATTCAATTGTGTCTCTTTTCTGCTGCCTAGAAAATAGTGACCAAAAGCTGCAGCCACTGTGAAGAGTTGTGGATGTTGGGAGCACACGCAGCTCTGGTCTGTGGGGTAACATGGATCCCAGGGGATGGCACTATTTTGGGGAGCCCAGGGCTTGCTCCAGGTATGTTCCCACAGCCCTTCCTCTGTCCCATCTCTCTCTAGTTTTCCCTCAACTCTTCAGGCTGCTTTTTTATGCCAAGGCACAGTCCCAGTCTCGGTGTGCATGTCCCCCCTTCCCCTCAGGAAGCAGCAGTGCCAGTGTGAGGAGCAGGGCTGGGCAGCCCTGCTCTCTCCTCTGAATCCTGACTCAGTGCACCACATGGTTTGGAGCAAGATTGCTGTTATATTTTCTGTTAACCTCTTTGTACCTCAGTCCCTCATTTGGGGAAAAGAAAAGGGGGGGAGCGATGGACCCAGTTGTGGAAAGCAACCTGGGAGCACTGCATGCAGCGTGGTGCTACAATTTCCTGGGTATCGACATATTGGCTATCAATGCTTTCATTCACATCCAGCAGCTACACCTGGAGTGTGGAAGCGATGCTCAAGTCTCTGCTAGCACGCAGAGCCTTTTTCCTTTCTAAAAAACCCTCCAAAACAGGACAGTTGGCTGTGCTTATTCAGCTGGCACCCTGGGTATGGCACAGCCGACCCCGTGAGACAGCCAGGGAGCAGTTGCTCTGTTGTTAAATTGCATAATTAATTAATCGGGAGTGGGGGGAGGTGTGTGTGATTTGCTGTCCGAAGGTGGCACGGGGTTCTGGGCAGCTGTGAAATGATGTCTGCAAATAAAATGGTGAGAGCTAAGGCAAGCTTTGTCTTCTTTCATCCCCTTCCCTGACCCATCTGGAGTCTCCTTCATGGGGAACCTCATCTACAGTTTCCTCCTGAAGGGAAACTGAGGGTTAGGCACTGATCTTTTCTCTGCAGAAACCAGCAACAGGACCCGAGTGACCGGCCTGACACTGTGTCAGGAGAGGTTTAGGTTGAACTGGGGCCCAGGACTCTCAACGTTTAGGAAAAGGCTGTTCTCCAAGCAAATGGTCGGGCACTGGAACAGGGTCCCCAGGGTAGGGTTCACAGCTACAAGCCTGACGCAGTTCAAGAAACGTTTGGACAGCGCACGTGCTGTGGTTCTTGCGGGGTCCTGCACGGAGCCGGGGGCTGGACTCGGTGCCCCGATGGTCCCTCCCCACATGGGGCAGGCTCTGGCTGATCCTGGGACTGGCGCTTCGCCTC
>VXBU01002999.1:17108-29434 GCA_013400315.1 Bombycilla garrulus | reverse complement strand
CGGAAGCCAGAGCCGGAGCGGGGGACAGGGCAGAAGCCGAAGCCGGGGCGGAAGCAGAAGCTGAAGCCGGCGCCGGAGTCAGAGCGCCAGCCGGAGCGGAAGCGGGAGCTGAGGCTGAAGCGGAAGCCGGAATCGGTGCCAGGGCCGGTGTCAGAGAGGGAGTCAGAGTTGGAGTTGGAGCCGGAGCCAGCACCGGAGCCGGAGTTGGAGCCGGGGCCGGAGCCGGAGTTGGAGCCGGGGCCGGAGCCGGAGTTGGAGTCGGGGCCGGAGCCAGAGTCGGAGCCAGAGTCGGGACCAGGGCCGGAACTGGAGCTGGACTCGAGACCAGAGCCGGAGTTGGAGCTGGTCTCGGGGCCGGAGCTGGACTCTAGAATGGAGCCAGAGCCGGAGCCGGGACCGAAGTGGAAGCTGGGGCCAAAGCCAGGACTGAGGCCAAAGCCGAGGCTGATGTGGAGGCTGAAGCCGATATTTACACGAAAGCAGGAGCCAGGGCGAAAGCGAAAGCGGAAGCTGGGGCTGGAGCCAAAGCCAGGGCTGAAGCTGATGCAGAAGCCAAAGACGGGGCCGAGGCTGTGTCCGGAGATGGAGATGGAGCCGGAGCCATACTTACTGCAGGCCTGGGCCGCCCATAGCCAGGCAGTGGTTGGGCAATGGACGGTGCGGCACATCCTCCTCCTTCCCCCCTGCCCTTCCCTGAGCTGCGGGACTGCCGCTGGTGCCGTTTCCCAGCCCGGCTGACAGTAAGTGTGTCCCTTGCAGATGGGGCGGAGCGGTGGTGAGGCACGGCAGGTGCGGTGGCAGCAGCGAGAAGAGTTCCGGAAGCTGCTCCAGAGCATCCGCGGTGAGTGGCAGCCGTACCCCACCTTCAGCTCCCACGGCTGTCCCAGGCCTGAAGCGTGTGGGCGTGCAAGCACCAGACACCTCTGCTTACTGGGATGCAGCTCCAGTATCCCAGTGCTGGAAACAAATGTGTGAAGGGGCTGGGATGAAACGGTTCCCACTGCCCAGTACTGAATGGAGCCTGTAAAGGAGTTAATCACAGAATCATCAGTGTTAAAAGGGACCTCTAAAGATCAGATCACCCAGTCCAACCCTGTACCAAGGCAGGGCCACCTGGAGCAGGTGACACAGGAACACATCTAGGTGGTGTTGGGATGTCTCCAGAGAGGGTGGGAGGGTCTCCCTAGGCAACTGTTGCAGTGCTCTGCCACCCTCAGCATAAAGTTCTTCCTCAAGTTGAGGTGGAGGTTCTTTTGTTTTAGTTTATTAATATTGCTCCTCTGGTTGCAGCTCCAGTATCCCAGTGCTGGAAACAAGCCAGGTTGAAATTACTCCTGTTACACTATGCTGACCTGGGCCAGCAAAAGGGTTACTGTCCAGCCCCAGACTCCACCTTAACTTGATGGGCAGAGCTTTGGGGTTTCTGTAAAAAAAAAGTGAGGCAGCCTCTTCTGTGGGAAGTCAGGGAGGAGGCTCCCTGACACAGGTAGAGAAAGCCCAAGGTGAGGCAGCCTTATTTCCAGTTTTCTCAGCTCCTCAGTGCAGGAGAGGACATGGAGCTCCTGGAGAGCATCCAGCAGGGGGAAACAAGGATAATTAGGGGACTGGAACATCTTTCTTAAAAAGAAAGCCTGGGTGATCTGGGCATGTTCAGTCTGGAGCAGAGGTGACTGAGATGGGACCACATCAGTGACTGTCAGTGTCTACAGGGAGGGGTCAGAGGATGGACCAGGCTCTGCTCAGTCGTGCCCAGCACTGGGACATGATCAATGATAGAAACTGAGGCACAGGAAGTTCCACCTGAACATGAAGAATAACTTTAGCTTGGTGACTGCACATTGGAACAAATTTCTCAGAGAAGTTGTAAAGTCTCCCTCACTGGAGATACTGAAAAACCATCTGGGTGCAATCCTGTGTCACGTGCTTTAAGGTGGCCCTGCTGGAGCAGGGAGGTTGGACCAGATGAGCCACTCTAGTCCCTTCCAGCCTTACCCTTATTCTGTGATAAGGAGAGAGACACAGTGTGTGAAAGGGTGGATGTGTACTGGAAGAGAGTAGGCCGTTGATGCTCTTCTGGGAGAGTGGAAAGGCCCAACTCCTGGAGGAGTGCAGCATTTGGATAGCTGGGGAAGGGATGTCTAAAACAGTGTTGGCACCTGCTGGCACCTGGAGTGCTGACACTTGTTGTCTGTCAGGGCACTGCAGTTCCCAAGTGGCTAAATCACACTACAATCACTAAAAACTTCTTGCCAAGCTATTTCTCTTGTCACCAAGCCAGGTGTTGCCACCTGCACATGGACGGTTGTTTATTCTTAGCCAGCTAAATTTCTTGTTGGGTTGGCTGTGCCCACAGGGTTCCCAGCTGCCCTGCCTGTCCTGCCTCTGGAACTCACTGTCCTCTACAACTTCCTGCTTTGCACTGTGGGAGCATCTGACTCTGCCATCAAAGGAGAAGCAGAGGGAATACGCCAAGGCCTCCTCAGGGGTAAGGACGTGGTTCTTTGTGTGGGGAGTTCTTGGGGCGAGGAGAGCATTCTCTGTGCTCTGGAGATGCTTGGTGACTGGCTGGAGGTGTGGGAGCTGTGGGACGCTCCTGGCTCTGCCAGGGCAGGCCAAAGATGTGGGTAACCGTGAGCAGACGTGCCTGGCTTCACCTGGAAACTGTGAGCAGGCACACCTGGCTGTGCTTGGAAAGGCTGGAGATGGGGGGAGCTGTGAGCAGATACCCAGGTTCTGCCTGTAAGGGCTGGAGGTGGAGTGGCTTGTGGCCAGGGACAATGTGCTGCTGCCTGCAGGGATGGGCTGGAGGTTTCAAGGGAAACAAGAGATTTTAGTGTATAAGGTGCCAAGTCTCGAGGAAGGTTTTAGTGACAGTAGAAAATAAGTGTTTTCTTTAATTATGGTGTGCTGGCTTCAAAGAAAACTCACTGAAACAGGCTGCAGTTCAGAGGTTTCAGAGCCCAGGGGGTTCCTGTGGCATCTCTGAATGACCTGGGCCCTGGCCAGGAGGCTTTTGGCCCTGGCAGGAGGGTCAGAGACCTTTGTTTGCCACCAGGAATGCCTGTGGCTTTGATTTTAATCCATGGGACAAATTACCAGAAGAGCTGCAAGTCACAAGAGTTTAAACAGTAAAATGGTAATAATTATAAATGAAAAGGAAAAGGTTTGGAGCCATGTCCAGGGGGTTTGAGGTTCTGGACAGGGGGGTCTGGGAGTCAAGATGGTGAATTTTTACACGTGGCCCATTATTTCTTCTTCTTCTTGTTGTCATCCATCTTTAAGCCAGGGTGGCATCTTTGGATTGGTTTTTCAGAGAACTGGACAATGTAATGTAGGGGTCACGGATTGAAAATTGAGAGTAAGCATTGAATATGTAGTTGATAGTATAAAAAGACAGCTCGGGGGTGGGCAGTGTGCCTCGAACTCCCTTGCTGGGCAAGCTTGCAGCAGGGCAGAAAGAAACTGTATTAGATAATAAAAACAACCTTGAGAATGAGAGCCAAAGACTCCAGACTGCTTCTTCAGCAAGGCGGGTTGGAAGAAAAGACATTTTACACTCTGGCATCGCCCAGGACAGGGAAGACTCCCACAAGAGGTGGATCTGCAGTGTTGGCACATGCTTACCTGAGGGCAAATGACTTCAAGAGGGCTCAGCAGAGTTGTAGTCTAGCTCTGGGTTGGGCTATGTGTTGTCTCCTGAGTGTGCTGCTGTCAGCTCCACTCTTACAGAGCTTGTTTTCCATTCTGCTGAGGCCAGCCCAGCCCTGCAACCCCATTCCTTCCATTGCTGCGAGGAGCCCGTGCTTCCTTGAGGCTCTCTCTCTTTCCCTCTCGCGTGCAGGGTGTCTGTTACGGGGCACCAACCCATTGTCTCACAGCTCTATGTCTTTTGGCTTGGGTTTTGTTTTTCAGTGCTGGAGGCTTGTGGGGCCTGCGGACAGGATCTTGGCATGGAGGAGCTGTGGCAAAAGGTGCTGCAGGAGGCAACTATGGCAGAGCTGCAAGCACCCCTGCACCGCCTCGCGGCCCTGCAGGCAGCCTGGTGGCTCGCAGCCGGCCGGCTGGGAAGTGTTGCTTGCCTCTTCCAGCACCTGACTGCTGCTGAGGTAACTGGGCACAGGCAGATGCCGGCAGAGCTGGCATAAATACCGTGTTTGTCATAAAACCCACTCTGCAAAATGTTGTGGCACTTGGACAGCTGAAGCCATCAATGCTGCCCAGTCAGCATGACTAATCCTCCCCCTGGCCTCCCCAGCGTAGCCTAATGGCCCTGAGAATGTTAATGGATCCCAGAATATTCTGCCTGTGTGGGCCCTGGACCTCTTTGTGTCAGACAGCAGGCCTGGGCAGAACCTTCCCCGCTGACCGGAAGGCTGCTGATGGGTCCCGTCTTTCTGAATGAAGTCCAGCAGCCATCTGTTGGATGCCAGGCGGCCCTGGAGGTGCACCCCACTCTGAGGTGGGGAGGTGCTGCCCCAGGCCAGGCAGGAATCACTGCAGGAAGGGGGTTGTAGCTGAAGGGAGCAGATGGCAGAACATTGCTCCCCAGTCTCCTCCCACTGCAGAGGGCCGTGTTGAGTGGTTTGGTGGGACCTGTTTCTCTGTGTCCTTGGACCAGTGTTTCCTGCTTCCCTTCAGCATTCTCTGCTCTCTCTCCTCTGTGCTTTCAGGACCCAGGAAGAGCTCCTTGCAGAGAGGGGCAGAACAGAATTCTCTCCATGATCAAGGCATGGCAGGTCCCTCCTGAGGAGGCCTCCCTGTCCCTTGTACAAAGCATCAACCACTTGAAGGAAATCCTCTGCACTTCAGCAGCCTTCCTACAAGGTTTGTGGGGGCCAGACACTCATGCCAGCACAGTCTCCTGCTGCTCTGTCCCAGGACCACTTTCCCTGCCCTTATCCTGGTTTCTCTGCCCAAGCAAACTGTCCCTTGGGGTTTTTTGGGCTGTTTCTTTGGAAGCGGGTCTGGGCTGAGCCTCTGAGTCTCAGCCTTTACATTCCATATTCAAAAAGCTTCCCTGCTTTTCTGCAGCTCATCCTTTCTCTGCACTATCACAGGGCTCCTCTGCCTGTCCGTGACTTTAGGAGAGGTGTCTGGGCCCTGCAGTGACCTTAAAGCAGAAGTCTGGCAGGGGATTTATGAAGATTTTCCTTTCTTCTGTCTGTCTTCTGGAACCTGCCCTGTTGCAAGCACATTGTTCTGGTCGGGTTACGGTGCTGCAAGAACCACACAAAGCTGTTATGAGGCTTTGTAGCCTGGTGTCACAGCGGGCAGTGGATTTTCTCTGGTTGCTGTGTTCTACCCTGCCTGTTCTCTCTCCTTTACTGTTTTGACAACTCCAGCAGCTTTGGGAACAGCCAGTGCTGCCTTGCTGTGCTGTGCTGGGGCTCATACAGGGCCTTCCTGCCAGGAGGCAGGACAGGAGCTCTGGCCCACTGAGCTGGAGCCAAAATACTCAAGGGTGGCACCAGCACTTCCAGCAGGGAGGTGGCAGATGTGAGTGTGGTGCTGCTGTGCAAAAGCAGCCTCAGAGGGAAGCCTGAAAAGAAGACGGAGGGAAAAGCAAATAACCAGTTGTGATAAATATTAATTAATTGATATCCGAAAATATCCTGCTGAGAAACGGCCCAGATATTCTGGAAAAATTCTGAGGTTCTGTGTGTGCTTCCCTATCTGCACTGCTGTCATTGTGGATGAATGTGGAGGTGAACCTGCCCAGCACATTCCCCTGTCCTTGTTCTTGGCCAAAGGAGGCATCTTGGGCTTGGAAGCTGCTGTTATTTCTGCTGGACATTTCCATGGAGTGGCTTGTTTTCTAGCAAAGCCATTAAAGCACAGATAGCAGCTTGGCACTATCGTGCTGTGCATTGCTGGCGCTGGGAAGAAAACGAAAAGGGCACCATGCTTGTTTGGGGCCAGGTGGGACAGCAAGGGGAGGCATAGAGCCAAGATGTTGGGTCTGTCCTAGGGCTGCAAGAGCTGAATGCTGGGAACTTCCCCACCGCCATTTCCCTCCTTCGGGAAGCTGCAGGAGGATTCTGCTCCAATGAGGTCCTGGCCCAGATCTACACCTGCCTTGGCTGGTGTGCTCAGCGAATGGTAATGACAGCAGAGATGGGAAAGGCAGCTGTGGGGAGGGGAAGCTCAGGCTGATGTCCACCATGCCTTTGTATGGTCCAAGGCCTCTGCAGGGAGGGAGGGCCTTGAGCAGAAATTGCCCCTGTGGCCCCAGCCTCTTTGGACAGGCTGCAAAATCCATGCAAAGTGTTGCTGCAGAGAGAGAAGCTCAAAAACCAACTTGAGGAGGGCTGCCTTGGGCTAAAGTGCTGCCATGCTTAGTGGGGATCTCTTGTGGAAGCAGAACGAGAAGCTGGATCCCACCAAGCTGTAAAGACATCAGCAGGATGTTTTTTAAACATGCATGTCTTCCCATCCACCTAGCACAACCCTCAGACAGCCCTTCAGTACATGAAACGAGCCCTCCAGAAAGATTTCCAGTGCGTTTCTGCCCTGTCCTACGCGGCAGCAGTTTACCATGAGCTTGGAGAGACCGATGTGGAGCTGCAGGCCCTGACCCTGCTCTATGAGGTTTGTCTGGTTCCTGTAGTTTCTGGGATAAGTTTTGCCCAGCAGAGCCTGCATGGAGCTTCAAGCAGGCTTCTTCCTTTTGTTTGAGCTTGAATGGAGTCCCCAAAATAGCATGGTGCTGCCTTCAGCAAGTGGGCAGGAAGGAGTCCAGCGACATCTGAAATTCCTGCTTAGCACCACATTTGGATGTGGCAAGACCTTGGGTCCTAGTTCATGTTGGTGCTGGCTTGGGAGGCTATACTCTCAGGTCAGAAAGTATTAATCTCTTAGTAAAGTGTGTAGTAGTAAAGAGGCCTTTAAGGGCAGAGTTTGGCTGCAGTGGGGCGATGTGCGTTAGCTGTGTGAACCTCCAGATATCAGAAGTAACAAAAGATTGCAGCCGCCTGAGACTTGACCAGTGTGGTGTTGGTAATATTTTCTGTTCCTGTTTCACAGACTCTGAGAAGAAACCCTCCAGCAGCTGCTCCCTCTAGTCCTTATCTCCTAATGCGAACAGAGCTGCTTATCCAGACACCGGTGCTCACTTGTCTCCTTCACCGCCAGCACCCGTCTGAAGTGAAGTACATTCTGGCACAGCGGTGTCTCAAGGATGGGAGGTAACAGGGCCTCTGGTTTGGGCTCTGCAGTTTTCCTTGTGCTCCTGGAAATGGTCCAGTTCAGTACTGCTAGGTCTGCTCAACGCATGGAGATTGTGAGCAGGGCAAGTGTGGTGCAGGGCGAGAGACTGCTGGCTGGCAATCCAGGTGTCACCTGGCTGATGGCACTTCTCCTTCCACCCCGTGTCCTGTTCCTCTTGCAGGGTGGATGACGCAGTGGACCATTACCTCGACCTTCTGTCTCTCCTTCAGCAGAGCCTGCAGCAGCAGGTAGGAGTTCCCTTGGTGACTTGGAGGATGGGGGTTGGAGGGATCCAAACCCATTCCCAAGCGCTGGGCCTAGGCACCAGCACTGGGCTCCATGCTTCAGTGTCTAGTTTGAGATGTGAAGGAAATGAGGTGGGGGCTGGCACCCCCAGCCTGTGGCCTTTGGATTCACACCAGAGAGCCCTCACCACTGCTATTTGGAGAGACAGCTTCCCCTTCCCTTTGGGGAGCAGCTTTCAGCCTGATTTTGTATGTCCTTCACTTCCAGAGTAGGGATTTGATGCCTTTACTCCACTGAGCTGTGGGTGCTTCCCATCTTTTGTCTGCTCCACCAGGCCCTAGTGCTGTGGGAGAGGGCTTGAGCTTTGCTGGGCAGCAGCTCCACATTCCCACTGTGCCCAGAGTCATTCTGCTTGGCTGAGAACTCTGCAGTTCTGCAGCCCTGATGTCACTTTTGCTCCCCAGGTACCCCTGCACGGTAGCTCAGGTCTGCCCAGGATCCCAGAGTTGCTCCTGGAAGCAGCATGCGCCTTGGAGCAGGCTGGGAGGTACCAGGACGCCATAAGTATGTGTGAGGAGGTCATCAGAAGGACGACTCACTTCACTCCACGGGCGGCGTTAGGGGAGGAGAGCTCTTTGCCTGGGGCAGAGCCGACACCTGGACACCTCTCCCAGAAGAAGGAGAGCCTGTGCTGCCTTGCCTGGCGAGCAGCTGGATACCTGCACCAGGGCTGGGCGTGGGCCAAGCTGGGAGAGCGCAAGGAAGCTGTAACACAGTTCAGCAGGTGATAAAGCCTTGCTGGGAGAAGGGGCCTCCCCAGGACAGCAAGGTGCTGGGGCTGCCCTGACAGCTTGACACTCCTGACAGCCCAGGAGTGGCTCCACAGCTCCTCTGGCCTCCCACCCACAGGTGCCTCAATGATCTGCTGTGTCTACAGCTTCCTGGGCCTGGTGTCACAGCGACAGGTAGGGGCCTTGGCTGGTCAAGATCTGTGTGCTTGGAGCAGCAGGTACAGGCGCAAGGTGGTGGGCCCGACATGGCAAGAGGCAGTTGTCCCGGGGTGCAAAGCTCTGGGCCATGCTGAAGTCTCTGAAGAGACTGGCTGGGTTTTTTTGGAGCAGAGTTTGGCCTTGGCTCTGCCTCCTTCTTCACGGTCTAGGTAGCAGTTAAATGGGCTGTGAACTGGAAAGCTTCTCCAATTCAGTTTTTGGGGAAAAGATACAGCAGCAAAGTGGCACTGCCAGTGGTGCAGAGGGAGAGCCAAAGGCCAGCTGCTGCTGAGGTCACTGTGCACCACAGCCACGTAGCGTTCTAGGCTCTTGACATTCTTCACTCTCCCCCTCTGCTGCCTCCTGACCTTTTCAGGCCTGGCAGAGAGGCTGAGCTTTGCCATCTGTGTCCAGAGCTGGAAGATGAGCAGCCCAAGTAAATGCTTGGCCTGTCCTGTCTGCTAACTTGGCTCAGCCTGGAGGAGTGAGTTCAGGTGTGTGTGTGTGTCTTCCTATGACAGAGATTCTCGAGCCAGAAGTGGAGCAGCCCCAGAAGATGAGGCTGCTCGCTTTCATTGGGCGAGGTATGCAGTTCCTAGAAATGCAGAGGTACAAAGAAGCCCTGATGAATTTCCAGTATGGTTTGCAGATCTCACCAGGTAAGAGGCTCCTTTTGGTGAGGAACACAAGGGATTTCCACAGATGTGTCCTGGGCTGCTTTGCTGTCTTCAGCAGGAAATTCTTATGCTTTATACCACTCCTATTCAGATGTCAAGGACAACAGTAGGGCCACTGGCAACATTACATAGTAGAGATACTTCTGTGGGGCCTGGTCAGCTCACTGCCATGGAGAAACATGAGAGAGAGATCTATTGTCACAGGGGTGTATCAGAACCCTGACAACAACCTGTGCCCTCAGATAGCTTGGAAATACCCTGCCTCAACCCCAGCCTTCAGTACAGCCAACTTTCTCCCAGACAGGTCTGCTTTCCCAGAACAGAGGAGTGGAGTTGTGCTTCACCTGAGGAAGCAGCATGTCTCTGCCTGGCAGTACAGAAGGCCTGCAAAGGGAGCATTCATGTCTTGAGCTCAGCCAAGGCATGGCTAGTGCTGCTCACAGGGCAGCTCTCTCCTGTTGAGTGCTCTGACATGCTGAAAAGGTGTGAGCTTCACCAGGGTCTGTCAGACCTGCTGGTCCTGGTCCTGCCCATGGCTGCGTCCCTTTGGGGGAGCAGATGTGCCTGCAAGGAAAACTCCAGTCTGTGTCCAAAGAGAGGTGTGGCAGGCTGTGCCGCAGGGCTGATGCCATCTGCCAGTGGCTGCCAGCCCTGGGGTTAACTAGAGCCTGTGACACAGCCAGGATGGCCTCCTTCCCATTGCATCACCTCTCCTGACACTCATTGCCCTGTCTGGCTTCTGAGCTTCTTTTGTAATACCCTGCAGCCCACAGCAGTGCTGAGGACCTGCTCCTCCTCTGCTAAAGGCTGATCCTTCTTCCTGTCTTGCAGGTGACCCAGCTGCTACCTGTTACCTGGTGCAGGCACTGTGGAAGCTGAACCGAAACCAGGAGGCAGCTGCTGAATGGAAGAAGCTTTCCCAGAGCTCCCCTGGACATGATGGGCAGCAGCAAGGGCAGGGAAGGTGTGTAGAGATCTCAAGTTCAGCAGTGCAAACTGTCAGGCTGTGAGGGCAGTTTATGTGTCCAAGGAGCTTCCTCTGATGACTGCTCTGAGGCTGTAGCTCTGCTGGGACTCCCTGGGGCACAGAAGAGCTGACATGGAGCCAAATGGGAAGCGCAGAGGCTGCAGGGAGAGCAGGAGGACCTGCAGAATAAATGTCTTGAGGCACGGCAAAGGAATGCTGCAATCCTCACTGCTGCCATGTTCTCTTTTCTTTCAGGCTCCTCCCTTTGCACCTGGTTTGGTGTGTGGAGCAGGCCAGGTTCCCTCATGCCGAAGCCCTTGCCAGAAGCATAAATTATTACCTCGGGGCAGCAGCCCAAGACCCCTCAGGCTGACCTGGACATGCCCCCCATACCTGTATGCTGAAGTCTTCCTGCACTTGGCTGGCACAAGGTGCTTAGGGACTCCTCCACGGGTTCAATGTATAGAATTAGAATGTGTAGAATGTATAGAGTCACTGTAAATTTTCTTGTCTAATAAAACAAACAGCATTGTAAAGTTTTGGGTTTATGTTGCAGTCATGGCCTTGACACTGCCTCCAGCTACTAAGAGCCCATGGGCTGTGTGCGCTGGATGTGTGAGGGATCAAGGGCAGAGCTACCGTCACGCTCTGTGCCCTGTGCATGGTGGGGCTGTCTGTGGGGCCAGGGAGCTGGTGGTCTGTTGTATCTGTGCTTTGTGTACCGACTTTTTGCTCAGTTACTGTAGTTTGGAGCCCAGAGAAATGATTGTGTCTGAAGTACGCAGCTGTGAGGTCTGAATTTCACAGTGCTGCACTAGCCAGAGACAGCAGCAGGCTCCAGACCCACACGTGTATGTTCCTTGTGGCCCTGGGGTCTGTGCCAATGCCATGGCTCCAGGACCCTCATCCTCAGGGCTAAAGGAATGCATGACCCTGCCCAGTGTCTGGTGGAGCTTTTCTTGGATGAGGAAGGGCCCCTGAGCCCATTAGCTGAGCCTTTGGCAAGCCTTGCCTCACACAAGAGGGAAAGGAGCTGCAAGGAGGGGAGGAGTGAGGGGAAAGGAAAGAGCGAGGAACTCTGGAGGAGTGCAAAGTAGAAGCTGCTGCAGCCTCCTCTGAACGCTGGAGGGAAGAGAGGGGCTTTGGGTGGGCTTTGTCCTGCAGAAATTCCTTCAGAAAAACACCCTGGCATATCCTGGGCTGCATCCAGAGCCTGTGGACAGCAGGGGAGGGAGGGGATTCTGCCCCTCTGCTCTGCTCTGCTGAGACCCACCTGGAGCACTGCATCCAGAGCTGGGGTCCTGCACAGGAGGGACAGGGACCTGCTGGAGCCAGCACAGAGGAGCCCACCAAGTTGATCAGAGGGCTGGAGGACCTCTGCTGTGAGGAAAGGCTGAGGGAATTTGGATTGTTCAGCCTGGAGAAAGCTCCAGAGAGACACTGTAGCACTTTCCAGTCCTAAAAGGGGCTTACAAGGAAAATTGAGAGATACTTGACAAGGGCATGTAATGATAGGATGAGAAGGAATGGCTTTAAACTGAATGAGTAGGTTGAGATTATCTTTTACAAAGAAATTCTTCCCTGTGAGGGTGGTGAGGCACTGGCACAGGTTGCCCAGAGGACCTGTGGGATGCCCCATCAGTGTTCAGCCTGGAAAAGTCTCAAGCATTTCCATGCCGTCAAGGGGCTCTAGTAGCACTGGAGAAGGACTTTTGACAACGATGGACAGTGACTGGATGAGCGGTAACTGTTTTAAACTAACAGAGCGCAGGGTTAGATGCGCCGTGAGGAAGAAATCTTTCCTTGTGAAGCTGCTGAAGCCCTCCTGCACAGGCTGCCCAGAGAAGTTGTGGCTGCCCCGAATCCCTGGGAGCGCTGGAGGCCAGTCGGGGCCCGGGGCAGTGCCGTGTGGGGAGTGTCCGTTCCCGGCCGGGGCCGCCCCCTCACGGAGCCCGGCCATGGCTGACCCCGAGCGGGAACGAGGCTGCTGGAGTGGCGGGAACAGGCGCGCGTGCGCACCGCGCCCCTCCTCATTGGTCCTGCCCTCGGGCGCTGCCCAGTCAGCGGTGGCTGCGGAGGCGGGACTTCCCTCCCGCATGTTCCCGCCGGTGGCTCTTCGCCATTGGCCGCGCCGGAGCTGTCGCTCGAGGGGAGAGCCGCACTGCGATTGGCTGCGGAAAGTGGCGTCTGGCTGGTTGGGATTGGCCAGGGCACACGAAGGGGCGGGGCTGAGGCGGAGCC
>VXBU01002999.1:4459-16800 GCA_013400315.1 Bombycilla garrulus | reverse complement strand
GGGGGGCGAGGCCGGGCCGGGCCTCCCGCCGTGCCGCCGCCGGGCCTAGGGCCGCCCGCCCGCCGGGCCCTGAGCCGCGGAGAGCTTTGTTTTCTAGAGCCGTCCCCGGCTCCTCCCGCTCGCAGCCGCCCTGGGGCCGCGGCTGGCGAGTGACTCGGCGCTAGGCGAGGCAGACATGTTGTGCCGGGCACGGCCGAGGCGCTCGGCGGTGTTTCCGTCTCGGATGTCTTGCCTCACTCCTGTGGCTCTCCTCAGTTACAGGCCGAGGATCATCTTCCGTGCTCCTCAGGAATGAGTAACAGCCTCTGCACGCAGCCCACGTGCCTTCTGAGCAAAGCAAAATAGAATCCAAAGATAAATTTGCCCAATCCAAGTATACTCGAAGTGACTTTTTGACTTCGCTAGCGGCGCTTTTGGTGTTCTTTGAGTGTGTTTTCCTCTTCTTTTGCAACTCCTGGAATCCAAACCTGCTTGGCGCTGCCGGGTCGGTTCCAGGAAGCTGTGCCAGGCATTCCGTGTCTGCAGTGGAAGTGACATTCCCAGATCCTGGCAGTGCAGGTGGGCGAGGTTAACAGAGGCTTTAAAAAATAATTTCTTCTTCGGCAAAGTTCTTCTCATCCACGCAGGAACCACCAAAAGTTAGTTTTGTAGCTGGAACACGGCTACTTTTTAGATGCCGTTTTTTTTTTTTTTTTGTTGCAGCTGCTGGCAGCCATCTTGCCTCAGCATGGCAAGTAGCATTCCAAAACCTAAGGGAGTGTGGTTTCTGAAGGGATTCCTGTTTTCCTCACCCAGCCTGTCTGAAACAGTGTTGGGAACTTGGCTCCTCCACAATGGGTCTAAACTCCCCCCATGGTTGTCTTGTTTCAGTGAGTGTCTGCAGTCACCACATACCTCAGGCACTTCACTTGGGGATAAAAACTTGGGGTTTATGGCCTTTTTTTTTCTTTTTTTTTTCTTTAATACCTATCTGGGAAAAGCAGTTCAGTCAGTAAATCAGATGCTCAGATTGATAAGAAATTGCTCACGGGTTTTATCTGGGAAGCGATTTCACAAGGGTGGTGGTAAAAAGTCAAAGGCAGTGTGCAGAAGGCATGGCTGATTTCACTTTCGTTTCTGCAGCTGGAATTATTCTGGGAAGTGACTTTTTGCTTATTTTTGGCACTGATGTGAAGGAAACAGCTCGTTTCCTTACTTAAAGCGAGGCTTTGGAGGTCGGTTATTATTTTCAGAGGTATCACTAATTGGTAATTACTTTCTGCCCTGGCTCTTCATACCCTGTGATGCCTCTGGGCGTTATCAGTTGCTGCAGGAGGGGAGCTCTGACCCAAACCACTGAGCAGGGTAATTAAGTCCATGGAGCTGCGTCAGGGCAGGTTTAGGCTGGATATCAGGAAAAGGTTGGGCACTGGAACAGGCTCCCCAGGGAAGTGGTCACAGCACCAGTCCTGGCAGAGTTCAGGAAGCATTTGGACAATGATCTCAGGCACGTGGTGTGATTCTTGGCGCTGTCCTGTGCGGGGCCAGGGGTTGGACGTGGTAATCCTGATGGGTCCCGTCCAGCTCAGGATATTCTGTAAGTTGTGGAAAGTCCCCATGGTCTTCCCATGTGTGAAAAAAGGCTGTTGAACTGCTTTACTGAGAGAAAAAAGAAGGCTGAGGGAACATCTTATGGTTGGCCTTTAGGGCTAGTACATAATTTGTTTCAGTTTTATAGATGTCTTGCACTTTACATGCAGTTTTGGCCATTTGGTGTGCTGGTGATTGTGTCCTCACTTCTGGCTTCTGTCTAGGGGCAGCTTAATACAGACCTTGAATTCCCTTTTAATTCCAAAACAGCTCTAAAGCTATGTTTTATGTTCAGTTTGTCTCCTCATTAAGTCAGGGAAAGTATGTGAGGGAGCTGACAAACGGGATGGGTCAGGGAAGTGATTTGCAAGGTTTCCACCTGGCTCTCTCTGACCAGAAGCTCATCAAGGAGCTTTAAAAATTACCTGGGTTAGCTTTCTGTCCCTGTCCTTTCCCAAAGTTTTCCAGCAGGAGTGGGAGAGTTGGCCAGGAGAGAGTCCCAACCCACGCCTTAGGCTTTCCTGCTTAGTATTTTCTGTTTGTGCTCTCCTTCCCACAGATGCTGGAGTTTGTCTGAGCGTGGTTGAGGTGCACAGATCTCTTTTGCCCTGTTATTTCAGCTGCAGCACGAGGAGCCCCTGGAGAGATGCGGTGGGGGCAAATGGTGACGATAACAATATTGTAAATTGCTGCTGAAAGATGTACTGGTAGTGCTTGTCTGTCCTAACCTTACCCTTGTTTGCAGGAGACACAACATCATTTCCCTGCATAGCTGATATGTAATTTTGTGGCACCTTTGTTTTTTCCTCTGCAGAGCTGTCGGGTCAGAGCACTGAAGCTGGCCCTGCACATTTAGCTCCCTGGATATTCTTTCTTGGACACTTTTATTCCATTTTTAATGCCTGCTATCCTTTTTGATCTTTCTGAGTCTATCTGATATTGATCTAGTCCTCAGTTCTTAGGGAACTGTAGCTTCAGTTCTTCCACACTAAAACTTTTTTTCTCTTATTTAGCAGAACCAAGTGGATTCTTGCTGTGTTCTTCTGCACTGCTGTATGTCGAAAGCTATACAAAGTATCTCTCCAATTTTTTGAGCTTTTTTTTTTTCTGTGTACAGAGTTGATTGAAAAGCTTCCGCTTGTTACCCAGCTGCTTTACCATTTGTTTTTGATCTGGCGTTCCGGGCTGTTTTTTAGGCTGAGATAGCAGTCCTTGTATCCCACGGGGCAGACACTTAGTTTCAGCAACTAAGTTTGTGTAGCCAAGGTCTGGCAGTGGTTTCTTTTTAAAAGGCCTTGGGATTCACATCTTGTGTGCAGAGGAGAGACTTACAGTCGTACTCTGAATAACCCAAATAACGAGTGTTATGTCTCCCTGGTGTCTCTTCCCTGGAATCTTGAAATCTGTTTGCTGGGTTAGTTTCCAGTGGCCAAGAGCTAATGAGGAGGCAAAGTCCTGATGAGTGGGTTGTTGGTTCTATGCACTGTTTAATCTGCCCTGATAATGTATTTGTTCAGTTTTCCTATTGCTCTCTCAGTTTTCATGGAAATCGCAGATTTTTTAGAACTTACAGCAAGACCACATTTTTAAATTGATTGTGGAGTTCATGAGCCCTTTCCAGGATGTATGCAGCCATTTCTGTTGTGCCCTTTTTTGCTCAGACAATAGATCTGCAATCTTACCTCTTGCACTCTTTAATAAAGAGAGGAAAAATAAAAGTAACTTTCAATAGTGCTGGCAGTCCAGGAAAGAACATGTTTTACAGCTTGTTTTGTTCACTTAAAATAATGTTGCCTGTGGTTTGCAACATGCTTCCTGTGCTACCAGTATTTAAAGGAAGCTTGAAAACCTTCTGAAAGCAAGCTGGCTGCTCTCGCAGGCTTGCTTGGTATTGTTTCCCCTTTTACATGTCAGAGAAGGGAACCAACACTGCATAGCCTGTCTTGGAAGAGCCCTCTGTCTTGAGGTGGGGAGGGACCTGGGTAACATCACACCATAGGTATGTCAACCCTCTCGCGTGGACTCTTAAAAATTCAATGAATGTGCCAAGTGCTGCCATTTCCACTCAAGGTTTGGTTTCTTCTCATGGTTCTGTCTCCGAAAGGGTGAGCTGGAGCCAAAGTTATGACTGCTGCCATTGTCCTCAAAGCTCCCTACTCTTTGCCAGTGCTTGCTTAGGTCAAGGGAAGAGTTTAGTTTTCTTTATTTTCCTTCAGAATCAAGTCAGACTATGCAAAGCTTTCTCTTCTGACCTTGGATATTGGCACAGCCACACACTTGGAGGAAGTAATCGGCCCACTGGGGGAAGCTACAGCATTCCACCCCTGTCGTGTGTGGCTAGTGTACAGCTTCCAAGAGTTCCTCAAGAATAAGTTGTTTCTAATTCATATTCTGTCATAGCGTGAATTGTTGGCTGTGTTAGTTATTGCAGGAGAACAGTTAATCTGCCCTTCTTACATTTCCTTGGTATTTTCCTTGCTCCATTTTGTCAAGACAAGTGAATTATCTCTTCTATTTCTTGTGCCATTGCAGGCCAGAGCTGTAGTAACTTTTGTGAATGTATTACTGAAAAGAGCTGAAAAAACTCAACACAAAATCATTTTCTATGAGCACTTGAATATTTCTACAGCTTGCTAGGTTTAACAAACAGGCTAAACTCTTACAACTCTTCCTGTCAGGGTTGCTGTGGCATTGTCCTGTAATGCCCCTATTTATCTGGGATTTGACACCAAATAGACTTGAACTTTTGTTTTGTTGGCAGCAGTTACATGTGATTTCAGATGAGTCTGACTAATTCATTGAGGCAAAACATCTTACAGTCAGCAACATCTCACTGACCACTTATTTTCATGAGAGCTTCGTAGTTATATCCACTGCATAATCATAGTTACATTTGCTGGCAGAAAATATCCTGCCAGGAGCTCCTGCAACACGTCCCCGGGAAGTAACGTTCTTCTTTGTGCTACAAACAAGTAGAGTTTGTAAAAGACAAGACATCAAAGAGACTTGCAGAAAGTGCAGATGAGAGCAGGGTGGCCAGACAGGCCCAGTATCCCTCAGGCTCACAAGCTGTGTTTTCTCTCCCAGCTCCAAAGCCGATGACTTATCGACTGCTATTCTGAAGCAGAAGAACAGGCCCAATCGGTTAATTGTTGACGAAGCCATCAATGAAGACAACAGTGTTGTGTCACTGTCCCAGGTGCGTCATCTGTAGAGGCAGAGCTTTCAGTCTGGCCATTTGCAAGCTGTTGCTGTCTATTAACTTGAAATGTAACTTTGCAACATGAGTACAAGTGCTTGCGTCAGCAGCTACAGCTGTTACCACTGATGGAGGGTTGTCCTGTTTCCTGAGACTCCTCCTTGATAAAATGGTTTTTGAGCCTCAGTTTGTGGGATTCAGTTGAGCTTGCGCCCTTCCTCTGGTTTCAAGATTAGCTCTATACCGCTGCAGTAAGAGTCTCTGTCCTCTGGATTTAGTAAATCGCTTCCAAGGTGTAATTTCCAAAGTCAAATAGCTCTGCTTCAAATGCTTGAACTCCTGTTTTTTTTTCTAAAATTGTTCTAACACTTTGCTGTTTACAGGCAAAGATGGATGAACTGCAGCTGTTCAGGGGAGATACTGTCTTGCTCAAAGGAAAGAAGAGGAGAGAAGCAGTGTGCATTGTTCTGTCAGATGACACCTGCTCGGATGAGAAGATTCGCATGAATAGGGTTGTTCGCAACAACCTGAGAGTGCGCCTGGGTGATGTGATCAGGTGAGGACACACTGCTACCTGTGGAACATATTAGCAGCAACGCACATTGTCTCATGGTGTCTGAGCTGCCCTGTTGCATAAACAAGTTAAAACTTGTTAGAAATGAATGCCAGAAAAAAGTGGAACAGCCAGTAGCAAAATTAAAAATTCCCCCAAGGATGTTTATATTCCAATTTTTGTTGTAAGAATCATTTTTAAACCAGGAATGTTTAAAAAATGTTGCAGGGATTTTGTTGCGTAGCACTTGCAGGAAGTAGAATCATAAATGATTTGAGTTGGAAGGGGCCTTAAAAGTAGTAATAAAATTTGGAAATATGTATCTCTGCATATTCTGTGATGGAAGTGGGTAGAATGGTAGCACATGAGCATTTTCTGAAAATAAGAAATGATAGTTTGCAGGTTTAAATTAGCTTTTCCTCCTCCTGAGCACTGTCTCAGAGAAAATGAGAAGAGCCTGGTTCTGACATCAGACTTTCTGAAGTGATATATATAATAATTTTTTAATGCTGAGTGTGTTTCATACAAATTTAGTAGGTGAGAGAAACGAGGCTATTCCACCCATCCTTTTACCACTAAAAATGCAAGTTTTAAACACCACTGTAACTGGTTCAGAAGGATGCTTTGTGTGTTTGGATTTAAAGTGGGGGTGAATTCTTACTTTAACCTGATGTGAGATTCCTGTTGCATGACAGCCCATGCTCTCGTCTGCTCTGTTAGCACCACGTCTGTAGTGGTTCTCAGCTTCCCAAATGTGTTACCAATTGTCTTGACTCATTGCTAGGTCAGGGAATTTTCACACACTTGCCCTCAAAGTTTTTCTTGCCTTTCTTTAACTGCTTTTAGTGTTACTGTGTCCCAGTTTCTGCCAAAATCCAGATTCATGTGCTAATCGCTTCCGGACTGTGGTCTGTCAAGTATTTTCCTTCTGGGACAGTCTCCTCTTTCTTTTACCCTTTTGCTATGTCCTCTCTGTAATGCATGTGGTAAAATAATTTATTAGGAGTCTCTAACAAAAGTCACATATGAAAAGCTGTGTGCTCAGCTGAAGTTCCATGCTTTTCTTAGCCAGTGAAGCCAGTTTCTGCCACAGCTGGATACTTTGAGCTGTTGCTACTGTAGGCTGTTCTGCTGCACTGCAAAATAATTACTGTGGCATGCATTTAAAAAGGGGAAAGGGCTTTTGGCTAATAATCAGCCATCACAAAGTGGGACTGACAGACACGTGGCTGCAAAGGTGTTTACCCCTGGTTGGTATTCAGGGAGCCTTTGCTTGGAATCAGGCTTGTCAGCAACAGGGACTCTGGGCACTGTAGTGAGAGAGAGGAGGGAAGAAGGAGTTTACCTCAACTCCCTCTTCCTTGCAGCTGGTGCCACAGTAGCTTGTTGAAATAAAAGCTACCTCATGACTCTCACAGGTCTTTAGGCTACATTAGAGATGTGTGAGTGTGGTGGGGGGGTCTGCAGAAGAGCAGAAGGGTAGGAGGAAATATTAAACTCTCCAGTGGTCTTGGACAGGGCTGAAGGGAGTGAAGGCAAGTGTGTGCTGTGAAGACTGGCTCTTGGTGGGTATGATTTTTGACTTGTCAGTATCAAAATATTCCTGTGCGAGTAGGAAGTGTCACCAGGGCATCTTTGGATGCCCTTTCCTGGGAAGGGGCATGTCTTTTCTTGTCCAGGTGTAACACTGGAAGGTGCAAGTCCAGCACAACGTGGCTAACTGGAGTTTTCTTCTTTTGCAGCATCCAGCCTTGCCCAGATGTGAAATACGGCAAACGTATCCATGTGTTACCAATTGATGACACAGTAGAAGGGATCACAGGGAATCTGTTTGAGGTCTATCTCAAGCCCTACTTCTTGGAAGCTTACAGACCTATCAGGAAAGGTAATAATGCCTGTCATTGAAGTCTTCACGGCCACAAGTGTGAGCTAGTCCTGAGACTAAATACAGAGAATTTCTAGAAGCTTGCACAGATCTCTGTGAAGCATTAGGCCAGCATCTGCAGGGAGAAATTTTGCTAGTGGTGATTTAAATTTTCTGTAATCTTTAGAAGTGATTTTCCTGCATGTTAATCAATTGATTGGGTGTATTTTGTGCTTATCCAGTTTCATCAGAATCCATCCCTCACTAATGTGGTGATTGAAGGGAACTCAGGTTCAGATCCCCACATCTGGTGTGGTGGAGTTGGCTGCTGTCAGGTGCTGAATCTAGTGATGTGCATATAGCTGCCATAGAAGTGATCATATGAGCATTACATAACAATCGGCATCATGCAATTTAGTTAAATTCCTACTCTCACCTTAAATCACCTTGACCCATGCACTGGACTTCTCCATCCTCCCACATCACCTATGAAGTGCACCCTGGTCCTTGAGGAAAAGCAGAACCATGCCTGGGTTTGCCTTTGCCTGAGGCAGCAGTGACCCGGACTGTTTATCCCAGCATATTTTTTATGTGCACTGCAGGAACTTTGTCTCCTTCTACAGTATGTAAAAGTCTTGGTTGGGGAGGGGCAGTCGCCAGGTGTTTTTTGCTAAATGTGTGTCCCAAAGCTTGCTGGTCCCCCCAGCCTCTGCTCTCCATGTAGTCATGAGCAGTCCATTGCATCATTTGGTTTTCCAGAGGCTGGTGCATGATAGGGAGTGCAATACACCCTCTCAAAACCATGCTTTGCCTGTCCCTGGGACTGGAGTAGCCTCAGTGCCTGATGTTTTGTCATCAGATCTAACGACCTTTTTTTCCTCTTAGAGTACAGAATAATATGGAACAGGCCGGGTCCCAGCACATTGCAGTGATCTGTGTCTCTGTGGAGTTGCCAGCATGGCAGCAAACCTTTTTCCTCATATTTACTAGTTTTTCAGGATTTTGCACTTGTTCAGGTGTGGAATTCCAAGATGTTTTAGGTAGTTGCTGGCCTGGACAATTTCCCCACTGGGTGATGTTCTTAAATACATTAAATTTAAACAAGACCTGAATGACATTCAGCAGCTTGGTATTTCACAGCACAAAGCTTGCCAGAATGCCAGAAGCATTTCAACAATACCCTCAGGCACATGGTGTGGTCCTTGGGGCTGTGCAGGAGTTGGACTCGGTGATCCCCATGGGTCATGCTTCCAACTCAGGAAATTCTATGATAAGAACCAGGCTGGCTTCAGGTGTATTGAGAGGATATTAAAAATCTTTAAAATGCTCAAATGCTGCTGTAATCAGCCTGGCATCAGAAGATCTGGGGAAGGAAAGACATGGGGAGGGAGATGCTGGAAAGGTGCAGTTACCAGTAGTTCCCAGTGGATGGCTCCCGAAGTACTGGGAGGATGGCAGTGCTCAGTTTGCTCCTCAGATTGGTTTTGGGACTAGCGATTCCATTGCATCATAAGCCACTACTGCAAAGAAGAGCACCGAGATAACTTCAGCCCAGGCAGCAAGGACAATAAACCTCACCATGGGGGACACCTACACCAAGTGAGGTGCTAAAAAACACACCCTGAGAGCAAGCACAAGTAAACACCATCACCAGCTGCTATTATATACTGAATGCTTATAAAAAAATTGGCTTAGCTCTGTGCTCTGCTCAGATTTGTTGTTATGCCTACCCTTTGTCCCCATGCTGGCTGCCAAAAAGGACGGCTGTCCTTTGGTCTCGGCATGTGACTAAATATCAGACAGCTCCTGATTCCCCACCCAGCCATGGGATGGGGAGCAGATCAGGAGAAAGGAAAAACTTGTGAGTTAAGAGCATTTTAGTAATTAAAACAAAGTAAAATATAATAACAATAGTAATGGAAAAGACAGGAGATGAAACCCAAAAAGAGGTGTTGCACAACACCTGAGAAGTGGGTCATCACTTGCTGAATGATGCTCAGCCTCTCCCTCATCAGTGTGTGATGTCTCCCAGTGAAATCCCCGCAGTTTATACACTGGGCATGGTGTTCCATGGCATGGAATGTCCCTTTGTCCAGTCTGGGTCTGCTCCCCTGGCCATGCTCCCTCCTGGTTCCCCGTGCACCTGCACACGGGCAGAGTGTGGGAAACTGATGAGTCCTTGGGTTCGGGTAAGCACTGCTGAGCAGCAACAGAAAAATCAGAGTGTTATCAACCTTATTCCCACACTGAATCCAAAACACAGCACTGAAACGGCTGCTAGGGAGAAAACAAACTCTATCCCAGCTGAAACCAAGATATGTATATCAGCTGGCACCCTGACAAAGTTTACTTCAATAACTGGGAGAGTGAATAGAAAACCAAACACACTTTTGGGGTTGTGTTTGTAACAGTTCTGCTGTACCATGGATGAAAGTACACTTTAGACACAAGCCAAAGTTATCCAGTGTCTGCAGCTCAGTGCAGCCAGGAGTCACAGTGCAGTGCTATATGTTATTCTGCTTCTGGAGACAAACAGTTGTAACTAGTAGCAAATAGTTACAATAAATTAAAAATGAATTTTTTATTAAGTTAGGACTTTTTGCCTGTTCTAGAAATATTAAATTGAAACTGAATGGAAAAAAGAAAAGTTATTTCTTGCCTCCGTGTTTTGTATGTGGGCAGGGTATTCTTTTCTATTGTTTGCTGTTTTTTACTGGGTGAATTTTGAGAACTGAAACAGTGCTCAGGCTGTCGCAGTGGAGGCAACTCTTGAGTTTAACATGCAAAGCAGTGTTACAAATGCCACAGTGTCTGCCCATGTGACTCACTTCATTAAACTCTGTGGCCGCTGGTCGTACAGGGGTTGACATTTTGCAGGTGTGGGTTGCAGCAGGCCACTGACATGTGGGGTTTTACAGGTGACATCTTCTTGGTGCGTGGAGGGATGCGTGCAGTGGAGTTCAAAGTGGTGGAGACAGATCCAAGCCCATACTGCATAGTGGCTCCAGACACAGTGATCCATTGTGAGGGAGAGCCCATCAAACGAGAGGTGAGCAGAACCCTGCCGTGGTGTCGTTCTCCTGCTGGATCTCCTCTGTCCAAAGCCTGTTCCTGGGGCACTGCTTGGGGGCAGTGTTTACACTTCCTGTTTTGATGTTCTGTTTATTGCATGTAATGGTCAGGAACTCTGGTTTCAGGAGATGAGCTGGTGCTGAAGGTAGTCAGAGAAAGGCACTTGCAGTGTCTTCCTCATATGCTGAAAGCATCAGGGGGTAGGTTTGCTGATGAGATATCATGCTTTGGCAGCAGCTGTTTTGTATCTGCTTCCAGATACCTCACACTGTGCTTGGATGCATCTTTTAATTCCAGTGTTCCCTTGAATCCATAGCAGAGAGACCTTACTATGGTGCTAAATTTCTTGCCATGTGGAAAGAAAATAATGGGCACTTTTTCACAATTTGGAATCCCCAAATGGTTTACATTAGAAAAATAAAAATTCCCCAGTCCATTAAGGTGTCTAGCCTTGAGTGTTGCAACCTTATGGCTGCCTGAGGAGTTTGTCTGACAGGTTTTGGCACCCTTATTGTACAGAGTAGGAAATCTCAGGGAAATGAGCTAAGGTGGGTGTACTTCAAAGAATAAGTACCCTTTTCTGCCTCCAAATAGTGTGTGCTGGTTTGTTGTTAACTGCCTTCTGAAAAACACCTCTGTGACCCTTGTGAGACTGCACCTGGGCAGTCCATGAATCCCACTTGGCCTCTTCAGGCCACAGCAGAGCTAAACAGAAGTAAGTTCTGCCTAGACCACCAAAATGATGAGGACCTGGTAGTCAGGAATGAAGAAGGAGGGACTGGGATCATGGGGTGATGCAGCCTGGAGAAGGGAAGGCAAAGGGACAGGCTTTTTGGCAGCTGCCTGATGGGAAGGGATAGATGACCAGGCTCTTCTGAGAGCTGTGCCCAGGGACATGACTAAATGCACCAGCATATGCTGGATCAATGGAAATTCCCAGTAGATACTTGGAAAAATGTTTTCCCCAATCCTGGAGCAGAGCCCCGAGAGGGCAGAAATCTCCAAAACTGAGACCTTCAGTCCTTGTTAGGTCCAGCCCCTGAGTGACCTGCTTGAGGTAGGTGGGACTTGAACTGAGCCCCTCTGAGATTCCAGGCAATGTTGTTATTTTAGGGTGGCCTAAATAACCGAGGCCAGTAAAGGTTTGGACACCTGAATGAATGTGTTATCATTCAGAAATGAAACATAATCACAGAATGATTATGCAAGTGCTTTTATTAGAGCTCTGGGTGTCAGGGGTACAGACCCAAATCTTACTCCGACAAGAAATTCAAAAAGACCATGCTTTTATCCCTCCCTGTTGCATAACTATATGTTCATTATTGAGCTTACATTATTCTATTGTATCCGTGGATTTGACCCAAGCATGGATTCTCATGATCTTCAACAACCCCCCTCCCAAACATCACCTCTTCTGATTCTTGTTAGGGATTATGATCATTTAGCAATAATTTAATTATCTTGATCACTACATGGTTAAAGAGGTGCAGTTAACAATCGTATGATTGTACAAGTGCAGGTTCACCTGATCTAACAAGCCTAACATTTGCCAGGCCTAAATCTCTCTCCTAAATATCTCATGATTTTTAGAAATTATTCAGCCCTATAATTTTCTCCCCTTTGAAAGTATTTTCACTTCACTGTAAATACTTTAACTTGATATAGTCCTTTGGCTTTTATACTGGATGTTCATCCTCAAATCCGTGGTTGATGTAAGCATTGTCATGAGCGCTGTCAAGAACTGGAGGACCCAAAGAAGATGGATGTGGATCTTTGTCCCACATCAATGCTTTTATTATTTTTTGGTCCCAGGATGTCTTCTTCTGTATTTCTCCTTTTAGGAAGCTGTAAACTAACCAAATTACTAAGAACATAATTAATAAGATTATCAAATTCTCAATGATAGACTTAATCCATGAATTCACATTCCATCCTAATCCTTTAAAAACTTTGTCTAACCAGCTTGTAGTCAAATCTCTTTGTTCTTCTTGTGCCTCATGCTCTATTTGTTTCAGCTGATTAATATCATATTCTACATTTGCAGTTACAATTGGGATATGGATGCAACAGTGATCAACTCGTCC
>VXBU01002994.1:0-20236 GCA_013400315.1 Bombycilla garrulus | reverse complement strand
CATCTTTCTACATAGAAGTGGAAAATTCCCTAAATCGTCATAAAATTTCCTAAATCGTCATAAAATTCCCTAAATCACCGCAGAAAAAAATCCCAGGAGGAAAATGAGACAGCCCTGGAAGGGGAGCTACAAGAAAAAATGGGGAAAAACTTTGTGGCAGGGCTGCAGTGACAGGACGAGGGAAATGTTTTTAAAATGAAGGATTTTGCTGGATTTCGGTTGGATTTAAGGAAGGAGATTTTGCAGTGAGGGTGGGGAAGCCCTGGAATGGAATTCCCAGAGGTTAATCAGGAAAAGATCCCTGGCCAGGGAGTGTGAGCAGCTCCGGGAGTGAGGATGTGCAGTGACCACAGGAATGAAAGCCACGCAGGCGGCTTGGCCTCAAACCTCTATTTCTGTGCTTTTAAACCAAAACAAAATTCCCTGGGTTGGGAAAGGGACTTGGAGCAACGTGCAGAGTTCCCCAGAGGGGCACTTGGAGCAGGGAGCGCAGGAATGTGGGCTGTGTTTCCTGGGAAAGGCTGCTTTGGGTTGATGCAGTTCCATAATTCAGTGACGGCAAATAAAGCTCAATTCCCTTCTTCTCACCACAAAACCTGGGAATGATTTGGCAGGGTGGAATGGCTTCAGGTGCAAGACTTTGCTGTGAAGCAGCATTTCCCCCAAACCTTAAATTTTTTTTAAAATAAAATTAATCCTGGAAACCTTCCTTTCTCTCTGTGTGGAATTTGTGGATTGTTTTGATTCTGCTCCTACAACGACCCGCTGATGTCAGGATCAAAGAGAAATCGGGGAGCTTTGTGTGGGTTTAGCATCCCTTTTCCTTTTATCTCCCCTCAGAAGGGAATCAAAGATCAGACCCCGGTGTTATTCCCAGGGGAAAGCATTCAGGGAAGCAAGAGGCAGAGAAATAAAAATCCAACCCTTTGGGGCATTTGAAATGGCAATGAAAAAAAAAAAAAGAGGGAACCAAGCCTGAGGAGATGTGAGGAGCCAGGGAGGGACGGCAGAGGAGGCATGAAAGGGAAATGGAGAGATGGGAATGAGAATGAGGCAATTAAAGGCAGGATTGGTCAAGAAGGACTCTCCTGTCAGGATTTTGCCCTCAGCAGCATTCCAAGCTAGCTGTCAGGAATTTTTCCAACAGCAGCATTCCCAGCTCCTGTCAGGATTTTTCCATCAGCAGCATTCCCAGTTCCCTGTCAGGATTTTGCCCTCAGCAGCTTTCCCAGTTCCCTGTCAGGACTTTGCCCTCAGCAGGATTTTGCCCTCAGCATCATTCCCAATTCCCTGTCAGGAGTTTGCCCTCAGCAGGATTCTCCCCTCAGCAGCATTCCCAGTTCCTTGTCAGGATTTTTCCATCAGCAGCATTCCCAGTTCCCTGTCAGGACTTTGCCCTCAGCAGGATTTTGCCCTCAGCATCATTCCCAATTCCCTGTCAGGAGTTTGCCCTCAGCAGGATTCTCCCCTCAGCAGCATTCCCAGTTCCTTGTCAGGATTTTGCCCTCAGCAGCATTCCCACCTCCCTGTCAGGATTTTTTCCATCAGCAGCATTCCCAGTTCCCTGTCAGGACTTTGCCCTCAGCAGGATTTTGCCCTCAGCATCATTCCCAATTCCCTGTCAGGAGTTTGCCCTCAGCAGGATTCTCCCCTCAGCAGCATTCCCAGTTCCTTGTCAGGATTTTGCCCTCAGCAGCATTCCCACCTCCCTGTCAGGATTTTTTCCATCAGCAGCATTCCCAGTTCCCTGTCAGGACTTTGCCCTCAGCAGGATTTTGCCCTCAGCATCATTCCCAATTCCCTGTCAGGAGTTTGCCCTCAGCAGGATTCTCCCCTCAGCAGCATTCCCAGTTCCTTGTCAGGATTTTGCCCTCAGCAGCATTCCCACCTCCCTGTCAGGATTTTTTCCATCAGCAGCATTCCCAGTTCCCTGTCAGGACTTTGCCCTCAGCAGGATTTTGCCCTCAGCATCATTCCCAATTCCCTGTCAGGAGTTTGCCCTCAGCAGGATTCTCCCCTCAGCAGCATTCCCAGTTCCTTGTCAGGATTTTGCCCTCAGCAGCATTCCCACCTCCCTGTCAGGATTTTTTCCATCAGCAGCATTCCCAGTTCCCTGTCAGGACTTTGCCCTCAGCAGGATTTTGCCCTCAGCATCATTCCCAATTCCCTGTCAGGAGTTTGCCCTCAGCAGGATTCTCCCCTCAGCAGCATTCCCAGTTCCTTGTCAGGATTTTGCCCTCAGCAGCATTCCCACCTCCCTGTCAGGATTTTTTCCATCAACAGCATTCCCAACTGCCTGTCAGGACTTCGCCCTCAGCAGGATTTTACCCTCAGTAAGATTTTCCCCTCAGCAGCATTCCCAGCTACCTGTCAGAATTTTTCCATCAACAGCATTCCCACCTCCCTGTCAGGATTTTTTCCATCAGCAGCATTCCCAGCTCCCTGTCAGAATTTTCCTATCAGCAGCATTCCCAGCTCCTGTCAGGATTTTCCCCTCAGCAGGATTTTCCCCTCAGCAGCATTCCCAGCTCCTGTCAGGATTTTTCCACGTCCCCAGAGGGTGAGGATCAATGTCCTGCTCAGCTCCAGAGGCTCCTGATTCCGTGTGTCTGGCTGAGCACAGCTCCTGCTCCACCTACAAAACACGGGATATGAGTTTCCCTGTGCCAGCCTTCTCTTTTCCAATTTCCCTGCGTTTCCAGAAAAATCCACCAATAGCAGCTCTGGAGCATTCCCAGCAGGAGTTTTCCCTTTCCCAGGAGGAATTCTGAGCTGTGACAGTGCCCCAGGGGTGTCCTTGGAGCTCATCTCTGCTCAGGGAGGGATCTGTGTCCCCTGGCTGGCACAATCCTGCTGGGAATGTGAAAATATCCCTGTTTTCCTCCCTCTGAAAAAGAGGAAAAACAGGCAAAAGCCGGAAAATAAACCCAAATGGAAACATTTGGCTCCTGTGAATTTAAAATCACGGAATTAAGGTTGGAAAAGGACTTTTAACATCAGCAAATCCAAGCTCCAATGTTGATAAACCTTTGTGGGATGAGAAGGGATGGTGCTCCTCATCCCAGGACCAAAATTAAGAAAAAAAAAGAGGAATTAAGAAAGTGTTAAGAAAAAAACAGGAATTTCCTTCCCCTGAGGAAGGATGGTGAATGTTAAATATATATATATATATATATATAAATNTGGGGGGGAGTTTTGATGATTGAGAGATGGGATTTCTGAACTGTGATTTGTTATTTTTTATTTTTTCTATAGGAAGGGTGAGTTTGCTTTACAGTTTTTATCGTATGGTTTGAAGGTTATAAGACTTTTAATTACAAAGTTTTTTTAAAGATTTAAGTAATAAAATACTGTTGATTAGGATATTTATGCTTTTAATTTAATTATTAAGTAATTTTATATGTTTCATTATAATGTGGGTTTAACAGCTTATATTAGGACATGCTGACTTATTGTGCTACTTTAAAACTGTTATTTTTATAATTACTTTTGGGTTTTTTATATTCTAAACTTTAAATTTTGGACTTTATAAATTTAACACATTTCTAGTTTGATTATAAATTTATATTATTGCTTTTAGCATTTTAGCATTTGAGTTTGGAAGTTTTTTTTAAGCTTTCAAACAAACTCTGTATTTAATTTTAAGTTATGCTTGGCAGGCCCGATGTTCTGAGAGCTCTCTGCTTTTCGGATTTCAACAGCGATGTTTTAATCCCTTGCTTAATATTTACACAGTTTTATCTCCATTTTCCATTCTTTAGCAGCTCCTGCTGTGTGGGGCTGGTTGTTATTAGAGCACATCCCAGGGCCTGAGGCACTTTTTTATCCACACAAAATAGGAAAAAATCACTTTTTTTTTCACCAAAGGGAGAGGAGCTGCTGCACACAGCGGGTTTGATAAAGCAGAGGTTGTAGAAACATCTCCTGCCCGCCTGGAGCTGCTTTTGGGGTCCTCAGGTGGGGGGAAAAGTGTTGTTAAAAATCCCGCTGCAAAGCCCAGCTCCTCTTCACTCCTCCTTGGAAAGCTCCCTCACTAAAAATAGTTTGTCTTCTTCAAGGAACGCCGTGCAAAAAGCCCTGAAATTCCCTGGCTGCTTAAAAACATGGAGATAAAACACTGGGAATGATGAGCAGGCAATATGAATGGGTTGGTGGAGCCATTTATCAGCCCCGAGCTCGCGTTTCCATCAGCGATGTCAGGAGGGATCCGCACAAATCTCGCTGCTCCCCTTCCTTCCCTGCGATGACAGAGCCGTCACGAGGGATGAGTGATCCCCACACCCCCGTGATTTACACCCCGGCTGGGGAAAAAATGAAAATAAAGCTCCCAGGAGCTCCTCCCGATAAATCCCAGCCTTATCACCCCGAGGTCACTCCTTTCTCTCCCGGAGATTGGCACGGGCCAAGGAGATGGGAAGCGGGCCAGGATGTTTATGGGAATAAATGGCAGCGTCTTTATGAGGATTAAAGGGGAAAAAAAACTCCGGGAATGATAAAAAAGACAACTTTTGGAATTCCTTTTAGTAAGAAATGAGTGGAGATAAAGTCAGCCTGGTGCAGGGATGGAGGGGAAGGGAGGGAAGGGGGGAAATGCTCCGGCGTTTCCCTTGGTGCTGGAATACTGAGGGCAGCGTTTGGGGACGACAAAAGTCGGCCAACACAATGCTCTGGTTTCCAGGGAAACCCAACCTTGGCCTTTGGTCCCATATTTCAGCGGGTTTCATTATCCTCCCCGGGTTTAGGATAATGAATTGGCTGTTGATGGATGCTGCTGCCTCGGAGCCTCCCTCCCTCCCTCCCTCCTCGCCGAGGTTTCCGCTGTTTCCCAGTCCGGGAGGGATGCTGGGAGCACTGGGAGCACCAAAGGCAGGGGTGTCCCTTTGGAGGGGTTTCTTCCCCGCCCAGATTGTGGAATTTTTTGAGGGGGCTGCAAGAATCAGTTGAGTTTTTTATTATAAATAAGATGATTTTGTTAAATAAGGCCGGCTGGGAGAGCTGGGAATGTTCCCCTGGAGAGGAGAAGGATCCAGGGAGAGCTCAGAGCAATCCCAGGAGAGCTGAGAGGGACTGCGGACAAGGCCTGGAGTGAGAGAACAAGGAGGAACAATTTCAAACTGGGAGAGAGGAGGTTTAATTGGGATATTGGGAAGGAATTCCTGGCTGTGGGGGTTGTGGGTGGAAACACATTCCCCTCCCCACAATCCCTGTCTGCACCTCCCTGGCCTGGAAAAGGCCACTCATCCTTTAAATCTTGAAATCTTGGCCACCTCCTCTGCTCTTTTTCCTTCCTTTTTTTTTTTTTCCAAACTCCCTCAGGCGGTTTTTTCCCTGAGTCACTCTGCAGATCAGGCCAAGGTTTGACAAGTGACTCATCACTGAGAGTGCTGAGGCCACGAAATGTTATTTTAGAAATTAAACACCCGACACATTCGGAAAACAAATCCCTTGGAGGTGTCTCCCAAAGTGGCTCCTAAAAGGAAAATGTTTGCACTTAAGTCACTTCCCAAAAATGTCGCCTTCTGCTGCTGAGTGGCTGAACTTCTTTCATCTTCCCTTTGTAAATATTGGCGCTGGATTTCGGGAAACTGGAGAAAAATTCCCCGTTTCACCTCATAAACGAGCTGACAATGGAGCAATTTGCTGGGAAAGTGTTGGTTCCATTTTCCCTGTTAATTACGTGGCTTGGGATGGTTGGAATAACCCAAAAAATCCCCAAAAAATCCCAGATCAAACCCGGTCTGGGTTTGGAGAGGGGTGATTGGAGTCTGTGCAATTATGGGAATCCTTGAGCCCACAATTCGCTCTTCAGGCTGGTTCTTTTATGCCTCCCGCATGTATTTAATTTTGTGAGCCACACATTCCCATTTTCCCCCTGATTTTTGTATCCCTTTCTTCTAAACCCAGCAAAATAATGTCAGTATTAAAGGGATTCTCATGCGATGCCTTCATTCTGAAACAAACCCACGGGGACAAAGTTCAGAGCAACCCCGAACTGCTCTTGATTTACTGCAAATATGATTAAAATTTTATCTGAGGGCTTTTTTTCCATGTTTTTTTCCCCCCCCCTCTGTACTTTGCTGCTCTGCGTTTCCATCCAGCACATAAAAGAGGATTTTTGGGATTGTTTTTTATTTATTATTTTTTCCCAGCAGTTTAGCAGTGCAAAGGTACTCGTGGAGGATTTAAATTCTCTGCAAGCTCCCCTTGAGTTAATCACGATTTTTATCAGCTCGAAAAGCAAAGCTGGGTGATAAAAGGGCAAGAAATGCAAAGTGCAGCACGTTTGGGAGGGTGACCCCGCGGAATTGGGGTGAGTTACAGTAAATTCCTCCCCGCTGGGACATCCTGGATTTTCCAGCGGGAAAGTGCCGGCTTTATTTGGATTTGTAACCATCCCGGGTTCCAGGATAAAGCTCTTTCCCCCTCACATTTTCATCCCTTAGCTCCTTTTCTTGCGCTAAAGAAAATGAGGGTTTACAAAGGGCCGCGAGGAGCTGTTGTTTCACAAACGCCGCGGTAAATGTCATGTAAACAAAGGTAAAATAACAAACAGCCCTGGAAATCACTTAACGAGGCTTTCTGCGGCTCGTGGCGGCTCTTCCTGGGAATTTCAGCTCTTTTAAATGAAATGGAACAGCGAGAAGCCTTTTATTTTCCTAATGTTCCCAACAGCTCTGGCTGCGGATCCGTCCCTCACAGCGGCCTGTGGCTTTTACATCCCTGGCGTGATGATTCCCTCACGGAAATGATAATTTCTGGCTTTTGTGGGCAATTCCAGCTGACTGGATCCTGGGTTTTAATCATTCCTCTCTCACGGAGAAGGAAATTGGTCAGAACCAATCCTGATGATGCTCGGTTTTGGGATTCCACGTGTCTAACGCGTGGAATTTCAACCCAGAGCTGTGTTTTCCACCCTGGGTGGAAGTGGTGCTTGGAAGGGATCAGGTGTGATAAGAATAATAAAATAATAATAAAAAAATAAAAATAAGAATAAAAATAAGAATAAAAATANAAAAATAAAAATAAAAATAAAAATAAAAATAAAAATAAAAATAACAACAATAACAATAATAAGAATAATGAAGTAGTAATTTGGAATCCAGCATCTCCCAACTGAGCATTCCCAAGCGCTCCAGAAAAATTAATTCCATTATTGAGGGGAATATTTCCATGCCAGAACTATGGACACCCAGGAAGTCTGACAATAAACGCTGGAACTGGGTCCTGGCTGGGATATTTGGAGCCTGGCTGGTGGGAGAAGGGGAGGAAAGGGATGGCAGAGAGGAGGATCCATGAGGAAAACGCAGCTGCTGCTGTGCTCTTCCAAGGAAAATGCATTTCCCTCTTTGGTTTTGCTTCTTTTACTCCCGAAGAGTTCAGGAAAACCACATTTCCTTGCTGCCAGCTTTGGATCACGGATGTTCTGAGTTAAACTGGTGGGAATGGCATTGAATTAGGGATAGAATCTGTAACAGCTTCTGCATCCCGGTGCTTCCGCAGGGAAGCTCATTTTCCCTCGGGAATGTTCATTTTTCCCTTGGGAATGCTCATTTTTCCCTCAGGAATGCTCACTTTTCCCTTGGAAATGCCCTTTTTCCCTCAGAAATGCCCATTTCCCTCAGAAATGCTCATTTTTCCCTCAGGAATGCTAATTTTTCCCTTGGAAATGCTCCTTTTTCCCTCAGAAATGCTCATTTTCCCCTCAGAAATGCTCATTTTCCCTGGAATAACTGATCCAGGCAGGGAAGAGTTGCTGATCCTCCAACTGCAGCAGGCAGCCCTCGGGAGAGCCACAAACCCGTGGGATTTCCCACTGTCAGAGGAAAGTTTGGATCTCAAACCCAAGGAATACCGGGACAGTCCCAAGCTCAGCATCCCAGTGCAGATCCCAGCAGGCAAACTGGGATAAAACAGGAAAGTCACACTGCAATAAACTCGTTATTGCTTTCGGGGAAATGATTAATTAACCATCTCTGGGACGAGCTGGGTAAATCCACGGCTTCCACGTGGGATGGGTGATCCCAAAGCTGTTTCCAAGTGTTTCCAGAGGAGCAGGGCTGTGACCCGGGGTTCCATGGAGAAATCCAGGTTGTCACCTCCAGGAATTTGTATTTCAGAGCCTGGAAATAATTCCTGCCTTGCTGTAGGAACGTGGGTGATGCAGTGGGGTTGGTGATCCTCGGGGCCGAGTCGCGGCCGTGCTGTTCCTTTGCTGTGTGAGTGCCCTGCTAAAGGATCCTAATGATCATTCATTAATTAACCCTGGGAATTAAGTGCTGTTCCAGTCTCTGGGGAGCAAAGGTTCTTCCTTTCCCGAGGTGGAGTGGAGATCTCGGAGGAAACACGAGGAGATCTCAGAAGACAAATCCTAAGAGGCCGCTCTGGGGATGGATTCCTGAGAGAAGCAATTCCACGCCGAATAAAAAACTGGGAAGATTAAAAAAAATCTTCCACCGAGCATCCAGGGAATGGGCTGTGACTCAGGAGTCCTGGATGGAAAAGCTGCTGCCATCTGGCTTTACCTCAGCCCTCCTCCTGAGGGACAGCCTGGCGCGGTGGCAGCGGTGCCAACGCAAGGGTGGCGTCACCTGGCACGTTCCTGCCATCGCCCCCGCTGTCGAATTTTGGGTCCCCTGATAGAGAAACCCCCGAGAGTTCTGTGCTGGGATTAAATGAGGTGAAGGGGATTTCCAGAATTTGGTCTACAGAATTGTTGTTTATTATTTCTTATCTGCATTTCACCGCACCAGACTGGCACAGCAGGAAAAAAGGCACCGGAAGTCACCAGAACTCTGGTTTCAAGGTTTTTTATAAATATTTTATCCAATTAACTCCCAGAATGTGCTTTATTTCTACTTTACCACCAATAACGAATTATTTGTCATCCACGTAGCACCTGCAATGCGGATTTTTTAAAAAATACACATTCCTAAACACAACCAAATCACAAACCCTCTCTACCCAATCACTCACAAAAATCCAATTTCCAGTAAAACCCTGTTCTGGTCAATCTTTCTACCCAATCACTCTGTGCCACCAACGCTGCAGAAAATGGGGGAGATGGAGAAGGAGAAGCTGAGCCAGCGCCCCAAATCCTCCATCTTGTCTCCTATCCATCCTAAAACCCCAAAACTCTCAGTTTTTCACCCAAATCCTCCATCTTGTCTTCTATCCATTATAAAACCCCCAAACTCTCAGTTTTTCACCCAAATCCTCCATCTTGTCTTCCATCCATGCTAAAAACCCCAAACTCTGAGTTTTTCACCCAAATCCTCCATCTTGTTTTCTATCCATGCTAAAAACCCCAAACTCTGAGTTTTTCCCCTGTGACAAACGCCACTTCTCTGTATTTCCCACAGATCCCAACCCATCCCAAAGCCCTGGGAGCCTCTCCATGGTGGGAGGATGAAATCAGAGCTCTCCTGAGGCTCAGAGCCCCTCGGGACAGGCACAGGAACATTCCAGAACCCCCAGATCACAGTGCAGAGGGCTGGAAAAGCCCTGGGAAGCTCGGGATGGTGGCATTGTCCCCGCGAGTCCCTGGCAGGATCCGTGTCCCCGTTCGAAATAAACTGGGAAAATGCACAACGGGTGTGCAGAAATGTCAGAGTTAATGAAACTTCATTCCAGGCTTCCAGATGAATCCAGACATTTGCATTTTTTGCAACTTTAGTAATTTCCCAGGGTTTGGGTCTGGCTTCAATGAACGCATAATTCCTTGTTTTCCTGATGAGGAGTGTGGATTTCAAAAAGCTCCCTCCACGCGGTGAATTCGAGGGGAAATGCTTCTCCCTCACATCAATCAAGGTCTTTTAAACAACTCGAGTTCATTTCACGCTCCCCTCCTCGATTTCTGTGCCTCGTGAGCAGCAGGAGAAGCAAAGCTCGGAAATAAAGCCCAGCTTGTTCGGCAAAACCAGAATTTGTGGAATTTTAAAGCTGGAATTTTTAAAGCTTTGTCCGGATAGGCAGGAGAGGGATGAAACAGGTTGTGGAATATTCCCTGCACACTGAGGGGGTCGGGAGCTGCTTTCCAACATAAAAATCTTCGATTCCACTGGATCCCGCCATTGGGAAGGCAGATTTGGACCAGGAGAAAAGGGGCCAAAGAAATAAAATTATAGGCAAGAAAGAATTCATATGAATAGCCTATAGAATGATGTAAAGGGGCTGAGCGTCCGTGGTCATCCCAAAAATCTCTATTTTCATATTGTTGCATTTTGGATAAGTAAGGAAAGCATCTCAGATCTTTGGATAAAAAGATTCTGCTGTCTCTTCTCTGTAAATTAATGTCTGGTGATTTTTCTTTTTTTGTTTGTTTGTTTGTTTTTGTTTGTGTGGGGTTTTTTGGGGAGGTTTTTTTGTTTTTTTTTTTTCAGGGAAAAGCTCACTTTGCACACTGGAAAATCAGATGCATTTCCCCTTTTCCCGTCTCTATTTATCTGGCCACAATTCTAATTGTTCCCGTAAACCCCGATTCCCGGAGGGCACCGAAACCAAAGGGACTCTTTCCAATTTCAAACCAACGCTCCATTGTGTCCTTAAATCTCTTTCTTAGCCACTCTTTCGGAAACCTGCCGTCCTTTTCTTTGATATTCCCGCTTATTCCTCACAAAAGCAGGAAAAAGAGGCTGCTCCTCTCCCTTTTTCCCTCCTCCAGGACACAAAAATGAGCAGCCTCCTTCCCGGCTTTTGTCAACGATCACCGGCTGCCATCTCCTATCAAAGCCCTTCCAGGAGTGACGGGGCGGAAAAAATAGGAAAGGAGCGGGAGAGGAGCATCGCATTCAGCACGGAGCACTCAGCGCCCGGGAAAAGCCAACAAAATACAAAGGGAGAGCGGCAGGAACTCCACGCTGCTCATTTCAGCGGCTCCAGGATGATCCCGCACATCCCAAATGGACGCAGGAGTGGTGGATGGAACAAACGCGGGCCAAGGAGCAGCGGGGCAGGGCGATTCCCCTCCTCCCTTAATGGATTTGTGTTTTCCTCGCGGGCAGCAGAGCGTCCCGATGCTTTCCTGGCGGGATCCGTCTCACCGCGGGGTCACGGCGGGGACCCCGCTGCGGCTGAAGAGAAAATTCTTCACGGGCCAGATGTTGTCACCTTTCTCCTCTCTAAGTGGTGCCTCTCCCAGCCCCATCCAACGGGAATGGGATCCGAGGAGATGTGGAGCCCGTGGGGGATCCCTCGGAGCCGCGGCCTCGCTGTTGTTCTTTTTAATGGGGTTTTATTTGGGGCAAACCAAGGAATTGGAGCAAACCAAGGAATTGGAGCAAACCAAGGAATTGGAGCAAACCAAGGAATTGGAGCAAACCAAGGAATTTCTCCTCTTAAGTGAAAAGGAAAAAAAGTTTCTCAGAGCTGCAGCCTCTTGGTTGCTCACTTTAGTGGAGATTTATTTGGAGCAAACCGAGGAATTGGAGCAAACCAAGGAATTTCTCCTCTTAAGTGAAAAGGAAAAAAAGTTTCTCAGAGGTGTGGCCTTTTGGTTGCTCACTTTAGTGGAGATTTATTTGGAGCAAACCGAGGAATTGGAGCAAACCAAGGAATTTCTCCTCTTCTCTTAAGTGAAAAAGAAAAAAAAAGTTTCTTGGAGCGGCAGCCTCTTGGTTGCTCACTTTAGTGGAGATTTATTTGGAGCAAACCGAGGAATTGGAGCAAACCAAGGAATTTCTCCTCTTAAGTGAAAAGGAAAAAAAAGTTCCTCGGAGCCGCGGCCTCGCTGTTGTTCATTTTAATGGGGTTTTATTTGGGGCAAATTGNTCGAGGCAAACCAAGGAATTTCTCCTCTTCCCTCAAGTGAAGAGGAAAAAACAGCAGCCCCATAACAGCAGCTTTTCCCCAACTCTGTGATTCATGGATGTTTTTATGCAGGATTTTTTGGCTAATTATGGCATGAAAGATGAGCTATCCCTTCCCTAAATTCATTAACTCCCTTTATCTCAACTCCAGGGCCACACTTAGGCAGAACTCCTTTTAATTTGCCATTTTTGAAATTTTTTTTAGCTAAATATTTGGCAGCGCTTTAAACATTCACCTCAAAATGCGTCCCTACGTCTCATTGCCCTTTCCCAAAGCTTTCCCACAGCTTTTTCCAGAGAAGTCCTTAAAAAAAATTAAATTAATGCTTTTTTTAACCCTCTGCCTGGAATAAATTCCAGCAAAAAAAGTAAAACAGCAGAGAGCCTCACTTTTTCAATGTTGCTGTGGATTATTACTGTGAAGTGGAATGAAAATTAATCAGATTTCCATTTATTTCCTCATCTACCAGGACTGAAGGAGGTCATTCCCATCCTGGGTAAAACGTGGAAATAAATTCCGTATTGATGGAGAAATTTCTCCAAATGATGGAGAAATTCAAGGAATTTCAGGAAATCTTGAAGTTCCACCTCATCAGGTGAATTGAGTGATTGCGGTTTCTGCAAACGGGGAAGGAAAAATGGAAAAATCATGGAAAATGCACGGAATGGCTGCATTTTCTTTCTGTTGTTTACATGATTTATAGGGATTGATAAGGAAATCAAAGAAAGAGGGAAAAATGGGAAAAAAAAACCCAGCCAGCTCATGGAAAAGCCAAGAGGACCCATCTTTATCTTTTGCCACACAAGGAGTTGTTTAATACTTTTATCCCAGGCTGAGGGCAACATTTAGGGAAAACTTTTATCCTGCCGTTTTCTTCCCTTTTTTTTAGTAATTTTTTTGGCAGAATTTTGGATATTCACCTTGAACCTGGGCTGCACTTCAATTTCCTGCTCCCCTTGAGCAGAAAATTTTCTCTCCCCTAAGAGACTTGAAATCAGCGTTGGATAAAGTTTGAAAAGTCATGAAAAAATTTAGGGAATTTTTTGCTTTAAACTGTTAAAGTTGCCCAAATCCAAGGGGAAAGAAAGGACAGGTTTTGGGAAGCAGGACATCGGGTGGCTTCGTATTTGCCACAGATGTTTAGAGCCCCGAGATATTTGTCTTAAAGGATAAATCAGAGTATTCCAAGTTGGAAAGGACCCTCAAGGATCATCAAGTCCAACTCTGGGATGGATCCCACAACTTTTTGTTGGCCTTTTTATCTCCAGCCAGCTGAGATGATCCGGAGTGGTGGCCAAGAAAAGAAAATGGAAAATGGAGCTGCCTGCCCTTTTCACGTCCCCAGATATTTTTGTGCTCCTTCTTTCCGCCTCACCCCAAACTATCCCGTCCTGTTTTCCCGCTCCTCCGGGAACATTTTCCACGTCTGCCATGGGGATTTCCCGGAGGCTGAACTTTGGTGTGATAGATTTTGACACCCCATATGTCCCCGGCGGCTCTCGCTGAAATCCCGAGGATCCGGGAGCGGCCTGGGAAGACGGATTTGCTGATCAGGCGCTGGCAAAATGGAGAAAATGACCTAACAGTTCTTCCCGCGCCTAATTCCCGCGTTTCATCCAGCGGGGCTCTTTGTCGGAGCTGTCACCGCCGAGGGGAGGCGGGAGAGGTGGCACTAACGGTGTCGTGGAAATCCATCTTTTTTTTTTGGCACCTCTGCCCCCGCGAACGGCGAGGACCATCTGGAGCGCGGGCGCGCTGCCACGGCGGCAGATGGGCAGGGGCGCGTGGAGCTGCGATGATTATCGAACCAGCATTTCCAGCAGGAATAGCCAAACGATTTCCTGGAATGAGCTCCTGGATCCCTAGGTTGAAATGAGCCATTTAGCTCCCCCCCCAAAAAAACCCCCATCCAAAATTCCGGCCCTGAGCTGGAGGAAAGGCAGGGGTTCTTCCCGGCTGTTCCAGTGGGATCCTCCTGGAGCCACAACCCACATCCCAAGTTTTTAATGCCCGATGATTTCGCGCACAGCTGAAAAAAATTCTCACAATTATACGAGATTTTATATACATTAAAAGTACAGGCTATATCTAATTATAATTCCTAATTATCATGGCTTGGTTCCATTTGCCTCCAGGCCTCGTTCCTGCAGCTGGGACACAAACGCAGACAAGGCCCGGTTTGTTGCCACGGAATATTCTTAGCAGGTCATCCATTGCTCCAGAATTTCTGCTTTCCCACGAGAGCTGGAAAACCGTTTTTCCCCTCACATCCAATTTATTTCTTTGGAATTCCGGCCAAGCCAAGCGCTCTCCACCTGGGGACAGCGTGAGTGTCACTGGAGGTGGCTTCACTGTGGATGGGGACATTGGGGATCGTTTATCCTTCTCCTCCCTTTGGTTCAACTGAATTTTGTGGATTTAGCTCCAAGGCACACGTGCAGAAAGTCCTCACTGCCCATCCAGTTTGGAATTGTGGCTCTCCAGTATGATAAGTGTTAGATTTTATATTTTTCACGCTCTGTGCTGGTTCAGTGTGCAGTTCTGGGTTCATATTCAGGGTTGGAAGCTCTCTGCACAGAGCAGGGACACAAAACAATTCCTTTCCAGCTGGGGACAAATTTGAGGCCCAAGAGTGGAAACAGCAGTGAAGGAAGAGAGGGAACAAGGAGGATGGAGCTTCATCAGCTGGAGCTGGAATTGGACAATGAACTCCAATGTGCTGATGGACCCAAACCTATCAAAGTGTGAGGCCTGGTGCCCAGGATCCATTTTGTGCCCATTTGTGGGTGTCCAATATTTATTATTTCTATATTTCTATGTATCTAATATGTCCGTATCAAAGTGTGAGGCCTCCCCCTCATGACTGGGGATCCATTTTGTGCCCATTTGTGGGTGTACAATATTTATTATTTCTATATTTCTATGTATCTAATATGTCCATATCAAAGTGTGAGGCCTCCCCCTCATGACTGGGGATCCATTTTGTGCCCATTTGTGGGTTTGCCTTGGGTGCAGCCCCAAGGGGTTCCTGCACTGCCCAGCCTGGATCCTTGCAATAAATCCCTTTTTATCCTTTTATTCCACCTGGTCTTCCCAGCTCAGCCTTCCCAAGCATCAGGTAATTCACTGGAATGGCATTTTTAAAATGCAGCCGAGGTGCTCAGAGTTTGGATTCTGATTAAAGAAGAAGTGCAGCAGGAAAATCGAGTTATTGTTACTGACCTGGAGCTCTGGGAGCCCTCCTGGGGAACGGATCTGGGAGTGTGGGGAGGAGCAGCATCTCCAGCAGAGCTCTGACCCCTGGAAAACAAGAAAAAGTCTTGCAAAAGTGCTTTCTTTTCTTCTGGAACAGCTGAGCAGAGCTGGATCGATGAGGGGGTGACAGTTCTCACTTCAGTAGCCAGAGCGATCCATGTGGGATGGACAGGATGGGACGTTTTAATGAATTCCTGATTGGCCTTCCCAACCAAATCTCCTCCATCCTGTTTGATTTTAATTCCAGATCTCAATTAGAGCTTAGTCCAAGGTAATTGAAAAAAAAAAAAAAGCTGGGATGTGGAATTAAATGGGAGCTGCCCACACATCTCCAGATTTCAGTGGAGCCTCTCGGTGTGGAGAGGGTTTTTTCACCACGAGCTGGGCAGATTTTTTATCCTGTTTTATCAGGACTAATTCTCCCAGAGCCCTTGGCCACAAGCAGAGGGTTTAATTACAATAAAACCCCTCCTGGAACATCCCGACTCGGAGTGCATTTGGAATTAGGGAAGCCAGGGAAGCAGCTGCTCATAAATCAGAGGGAGAAGCTGCTGGGCCCCCCCTCATTTTCCCAGTCCAAGCACTGACCTGTGGGATTTGGCACTTTTGGGATGGAATATCCTGATTCCACGATTCCTAAATCCACCCTTTTAGACATAACAACAAACAGCCTGGAGTGAAAGAGCTGGATAACCTCATCTGAGGTAATTTATTAACAAAAGTCCTTCCCCTGGAATTACTTTAAACTCTGCGTGGCTTTTTCTGCTGCCAAATTCACTTTGTGCTGTTGAAAACTGATTTTGATTTTTTTTTTCTTCCCCTTATCAAGATTGTTATTTTCCACTTGGCAAACCCTGAGGTTTATCCCTTATTCCTAATGGAGCCTGAAATGATTACGGGGTGGTTTATTTATCTCAGATGCTCATCGTGATTAAAAAAAATCAGCTCATTCCTTGGATCTGGGTGATTTTGGGGAATATTAACATGGATCTGATGGGCTGCTTGAGCTGCCCAAGTCCCAGAGCTCTTCCCTGCTGTCACCTCCCCTCTCCATGGAAAATAAATCATGGAATGGTTTGGTTGGACCTTAAACATCACCCAACAGGCAGATGTTCGATCAAGTTGGACCAAAGTGTTCCTGGGCATCTTTCAGAGGTCCCATGGGATAATTTGTCCTTGGGATTTTGGGAAAATATTCCTCCTGCTGTCCTAAAGCTCCAGCTCCATCTGTTATCCCTGTAAAAGCTGGAGCTGGGATTTTTGGGCACTTCACTGCTCCAAGCCCTGGCTCCAGCTCTCCAGATCTTGGATCAGGCGCACTCCTGGAGCATTTCCATGGATAAACAGCCAGGTTTCAGCACTTTTCTGAAAGTCCTTATTATTTTTGTAATTATAATTTTTATAAGGACTGATTCAAAAACGTCAGGGACAAATCCCTGCCTCCAGCCCCACAACCCGAGCACGATCCACAGGAGACAAATCCCGTGACAATGGATTTTCTGGGAGCAGGATCAGGGCTTTAAACCCATAAATGATCCCAGTCCTTTTAATCCAAATCATCCCTCATGAAGAGGTTGGCTCTTGGCATCCCAGTCTGTAAGGATTTCTCTCCCAAACAAGCCCTAAAATTGTGTCCCTGCTCCAGTTTTCCCTGGAAAACTTTTGGGAAGCTGAAGGAAGGCCACGCCCAGAGCTACCTGTGGTGCCCAGCGGGTTTTGGCCGCTTCCCATCCCAAGGAATCTCTGGAAATGAGGACAGAGCCCGGAGCATCCGAAGGAAATCTGAGCTGACTTTGAGGCAGCAGCCCATGGAATTCACCCAGGAGCCACCACGGGGTGATTTTCAAGCCCGGGATGATCCATGAGAAGTTAAATTCCCTGGATTTCCCTGTGGCAATGGATGGGATTCATCCTGCATTTAGCAAATTTATGCAGGTGATTTATCTGAGGGATTCTCCCCGTGTCCCTTCAGCTGGATGGAACGGCGGATTGAGGAAATCTCAAATTTGTGGAAGCTCCAACAAATCCTTCATCCCAAAACACTCAGGAAAAACACAAAACCAGGGGCTGGGATGGATTGGGAGCACAGAGAGGGATTTCCCTGCTGGGAGCCACATCCCGGGGATGATGAGGGATCCCATCCATGGGGGAGCTCTGGATTTTCCTGGCGATGCTGCCAGGTCACTCCCGCATGGCGAGGGATGCCCTGACCCTCTCTGCAGGGATTTCCTGGCACGAGGCTCATTTTCCTGGGTGGAAAAGAGCAATTAATCCATGGAGAGCACACAGATCCATTTATTCCTTTAAGGAATGAGTCAGGAATTGCTCTGCCTCACCCTCCCCGTCCCACTGCTATCCTTAATCAAAAACCCCAAAATCTGGAGTTGTGTCTCGTGAATTCCCTTGGATCCCCGACAATCGGATTCCCACTCTTTCAGCACAAGTTTGGGGGATTTTTATTCCTCTTTCTCCTCAGAAAATCCTTTTTAGCCAAAATTTTTCCCTGCGCTCCGGGCAGGAGGAGATTAATGTCAGCTCCCATTTCTGCATCCCCATGGATCGGAAGAGATTTTTGTAATTCCCTGTTCTTTTGGGGGGAGCAGGATTAAAATTTTGCTATCCCAAAAATAAAAAATCCCCCACTGTGGCTTCCCGGGTTACGGCTTTCAGGGAAATTCCCTTTGCCATAAAAAGTGATTTATTTTCCTTGGGCAATCCCTGCCAGACCCCTGACGTGATTCCCAATGTTGACAGAGGATTTTAAATTGTGGTTATAAAGGCAGGAGTTTTGGGATTTGCTGGGAAAGCCTCGTTCCCGAGGCCGGGAGGAAGCTCTCCAGCAGGATCCATGTGCAAGCAATAAGGAGAGGAATGCTCTTGGAAAAGGCAGCCTGGAGGATTTATTTGGAATCCTTTGGGTGGCCTGGGAAGGATGGGAAACTCTTGGGAAGTGTGGGGTGTGGGGCTGGGTTCTGTTCCTTCTGGGAAAGGGAAGTTTTGTGGGGTGGTACCAGGAGACTCCGGCTCCTTCCCACCCCTCCGAGTGCTGCTGGAGGAAAACATCCAGCTCTGGAATGGGAATGTGGCATTTCCTGCATTTCCCTCTGGAATGGGAATGTGGAATGTGACATTTCCCTCATTCCCCTCTGGAATGGGAATGTGGAATGTGACATTTCCTTCATTTCCCCTCTGGAATGGGAATGTGGAATGTGCCATTTATTTCCCTCCTTTCTGTCCCCTCCGGAATGGGAATGTGCCATTTCCCTCATTTCCCTCAGGAATGGGAATGTGGAATGTCCCTCATTTCCCTGTCCCCTCAGGAATGTGGAGTGTGACATTTCCCTCATTTCCCTCAGGAATGGGAATGTAGAATGTGAAATGTCCCTCATTTCCCTGTCCCCTCTGGAATGGGAATGTGGAATGTGACATTTCCCTCATTTCCCTCTGGAATGGGAATGTGGAGTGTGACATTTCCTGCATTTCCCCTCTGGAATGGGAATGTGACACTTCCTGCATTTCCCTGTCCCCTCAGGAATGGGAATGTGGAATGTGCCATTTATTTCCTTCCTTTCTGTCCCCTCTGGAATGGGAATGTGAAATGTGCCATTTCCCTGTCCCCTCTGGAATGGGAATGTGCAGTGGGAGAGCTCTCCTGTAAATCCTTCAGTTGGGAAATCCTCCTCACTCCCCACTCCCACTCCAGGTCTGACTTGGTACCAATTCCTGGGATCATCCCAGCTGGAAAATTGCTGCCAGCACTCCCTGTTTTCCCACCCCTCTGGATGCTGCTGGAGGAAAACATCCAGCTCCTCATTTCCATCTGGAATGGGAATGTGGAATGTGCCATGTCCCTCATTTCCCTGTCTCCTCTGGAATGGGAATGTGCAGTGGGATGTGTCCTGTAAATCTTCCATTTAGGAAAACCCTGCTCACTCCTCATTCCCACTGCAGGAGTACCTCAGTACCAATTCCTGGGATCATCCCAGCTGGAAAATTGTCTGTTTTCCCATCTCTCTGGATGCTACTGGAGGAAAACATCCAGTTCCCAATTCCCTCTGAGCTAATGTTCCAATGGAATGGGAATGTGCAGTGGGAGGGCTCTCCTGTAAATCATTTGGGACAATCCTGCTCGCTCCGCACTGCAGGAGTGCCTCAGTACCAATTCCTGGGATCATCCCAGCTGGAAAATTGCTGCCAGAAGTCTGTTTTCCCATCCCTCTGGATGCTACTGGAGGAAAACATCCAGTTCCCAATTCCCTCTGAGCTAATGTTCCAATGGAATGGGAATGTGCAGTGGGAGATCTCTTCCGTAAATCTTTCATTTGGAACAATCCTGCTCATTCCCCACTCCAGGTCTGATTTGGTACCAATCCTTAGGATCATCCCAGCTGGAAAATTGCTGCCAGCACTCCCTGTTTTCCCACTGGAGCTGTTCAGTTTTGCTTTCTGCATCCAGCAGGGATTCCTGTGGGAATTCAAGCCCGTGTCGCTCCCTTTGCTGCACGGATGATCCCAGATATCACCAACAAGCGGCTCCGAGAAATCCAAGGAGGAAGGGATGACCCAAATCCAAGGAATGCTCTGGAAATCTGGATGTTGACTGGATGAATTCTACCCCCTCACCTCTTTCAGGATCCTGTGCAGAGCTGGGAGCAGGCAGGAGATCCTGGAGCAGGAAAATGTGGAACCAGGGCAATCCCATCATCCTGGAATTGTGGGAACAGCAATGAAGAGGCCTCAGGAAGGAAACCCAGCTTGGATAAAACCTTGATGAAAACAACAAGGAGAGAAATCCGCTGGTGATGTCCTGAATTTTTTTTTCCTCTCCCTGGATTTCCATCTCTGAGGTTAATGACATTTTTTTGCCCCTTTTTGTTTTTTTCTGTTTACAGAGGGACTTCTCTTCCCTGTTTGTTTTCTTTTTTGGAAATGGAATAAAAAGGAGATGGAATAAAAAGGAGATGGAATAAAAAGGAGATGGAATAAAAAGGAGATGGGAAAAAAAGGAGATGGAAAAAAATTAGATAAAAAAATGAGATGGAAAAAAAAGGAGATGGAAAAAAAAGGAGATGGAATAAAAAGGAGATGGAAAAAAAGGAGATGGGGAAAAAAAAGGAGATGGGAAAAAAAGGAGATGGGAAAAAAGGAGATAGAGGAAAAGGAGATGGAAAAAAAA
>VXBU01002993.1:1018847-1060912 GCA_013400315.1 Bombycilla garrulus | reverse complement strand
CGGTTGCCCGAGCTGTTCGTGGCCGCTCGGCTCCGGCTTCTCGTGATTCACCGCCCGGCGTGCAGCATCCACCTGGGAGCGAGGTGCTGCTGGAGTGTGGCTCAGCAGAGACACCTCTGAAGTGTGATTTTTAGCTTTCCTGTTAAATCGTCTCTTCTGGTGTGAAGATACCCCTTGATTCGCTTTCAGACCTTTAAGCCGCTGTAGTGTTCGTTTCTGACTGGCTTAAATTTTCTTCTGAGGCATGTGACTTCTTTCAGTGTTCACGGCTGAAAAGCTGAAACCTTCCATTTCAAAGGAAACTTTTTAGTTGATTTAAAGAGAAGAACTGTTTCTTGAAGATGACAGACTTTCTGCTTGCTGTTTTTTGTTTTGTGGCAGTCAAAAGGCATGTTTTCTTTTTTGTGTGCTTGGTGGATTTTGGTTTGTTGGTAGGGGTTTTTTTGAGACCTACATGTTTTAAGAGCGTAAGAAGGATATCAGCTTTTTTTTGCAGAAAACCCCATTTTTCTTAGTGCTATAAAAGCAGCGTAGGCAAACTCAGTGTTAAAATTGTGACTGTTTTGTCGTGGGTCTGTAAATTGGCTTGCTACAATAGGCACGGATAAAAACTGGGTTTTTAAAAAGCAGCTTGGCTCTGTGGCACAGATTTCCTCGGGCAGGAATAGTGCCCATTGCTTGCTAGTGGTCGTACATCTGTTTATCATTAGCCATATTCAAAGGACCAGGTATCTGATGGTACAGGAATAGTGTGATGTAAAACCAGAACCTCTTCTTTACTATAGTTTTCTTTTTAAAGTTAATTTGTGTTTAGGCGGTTAAAAAAGTTAGGCTGTACAGTTATTAACAGAGTCTTAACGCACAGAATTTCTGGTGCTGCATGTGACTTCATTGTGTGGCAAGTATCCCAGGAGATGAACTATGGAGCTGTTTTAATAAAATATAGAATTTTCCTTTTTTGCCCTGTTTATCGTTGTGTGCTTGGTCAGAAGGAAACTTGCAGAAAACGCACTTGCTGAAGAGAGGTAGCAAGTAGCATCATCAAGGTTGATCAAACCCTAGTGCTACTGTATTCCTGTGTCTAGAGTTACACAGTTAATTACTCGTAGTTAATTTGGAGTGCAGGACTGATTTAATGAGAAGTAACTGTAACGCTGTAGGTATTCTGTGTGTGTGTTGTTTTAAAGGACACAAAATACTAGTTTCTCTGAAAACTTGTATCACATAGGAATAAGTTTTTTCTTTCACGGTCTGTTGCTTCTGACTTTGCCAAGTTACATAGCTTTTCATATGAAAATCATTCCTAAGTGTATTTGGGAAAATAAAGTGACTTAACAGCATTTTAAAACCGGTTAGAAGAGAAAGTTCTCAATTCCACCTACTTGATGCCAAACCTCCTGACATAAGGTAAATCATAAAAAGAACTAGTACTGCTTGTTTCCTTTCTCCATAATGTTTTTAATAGCAACTACTCTGGGATTTTGCTTCCTTTCTGAGGTTTTTAGAAGTAATGTCAATTGAAATGTTCTGGCAGTGCTAACAATGTTTTTCCTACCTGTTCCATTCCTGTTAGGGGCCAGCTACAGCACAAAAGTCAAATGTTGTTGTAAAGTTAAAGGAATGAACACAAGTTTCCTGTCCTCTGATGCTGAAGTGGGCATCTCTAATTTATACAACTGAAATATGACTGGTTAAATCTGGAGACTTCTGAGCAAGAGAGAACAAAAGTAAGTGTCTTTAAGTAGCCTGTAAGTAGATTGTAGTGCGCTTCTGTGTAAGATAGAATGTGTTTTTTTCCCAGGCATAGCTAACGTGCAGCTTTGTTGTGTGTAGTGAGTGGAAAGGCTGTACAGCAGAGACTGGGGTGTGACTGGACCATCAGTGTGGAAAGTATCCAAGTTTCTATGCCCAACAAATTCCTGCCTGTTGCTGAAAGTGGGCACCCCCAGAAGTGTGGGAATGACTTAGGCAGGGTAATCCCAACGTCTCCTTTCTTAGGGATGGAATCAAACAATGATTTGTAAATTACTTCTTATCTATGAGGTCATAGCCTACTTAGTCTACTTTTTAAAGTACAGAGCAGCTCAGAATGGTGTTTTCTCCCTGGCATTCATGTAGTGGAAGATGGCAGAGGATGAGTCTGATGGGTTGTACATGTTCTTAAAGGAAAGTTGAGAGGGAAGTCTGAGTAGGGGGATGGTGTATTAACTGTTACAGTGTTATTTTTTAGTACAGTATGTCACTGCATAACAGATGCAATTTCCTTTTCTCCTGTGGAATCATCAGTTAAATCTTTAGCAACACAACTACAGTGGCCTAAGGAGATGTTTTACAAGAAGAATGAGCAGAGAGCAACTGAAGGCTTTCTTAATAGAAAACTAGGAAGCTGTGTTTGCTGTCCCATAGGCTTTCCTGTCAACTGCATCAGCTTTTGACAATGTGGGAGGTATGCATTCCCTGCAGGGGATGCAAAGTAGTGAAAATAGACTGTGTGGTTTAGAAAGCCATGGATCAGTCTTCAGGCATAGTTTTTCTACAGATGTAATGTTGATTCTAGAGGTAATCTGACATGCTTTCTTAAAAAACCCACTCACTTCTGTCATGCCACCTAATCTAGGTAGATTTAGCTGTTAGAGGGAAAGCCACTGCTTCCTTTGATCCATTCACAGGACTGAACTTCCACTTTAGAACTCAGACTGAACATTAAGAAACAATCTAGGAAAAAAGATAATTATGGCAAGGGAAGGGTAGTACACATAGAACAAATACAAGATTAGCAATGAGTACAAGTGGACACAAATGATTGTTAGCATAAATTGCAATCTTGACAATTGCTGGTAAACAGACCTTAGCAAAGAATTATATGTATTACTACTAAAGAAGGTGCTGCTTTTATTTCTATTGGTGATATAAAACACAAAAATTATCTAACTATCAGATCCATGGTGGCACGTGTTCTACTCTGTCACCTCTCTTTGTGAGGGGACTTGTAATTTTCTTAAAAGAGAGCTTGCCAGGATAAAAGCTAAGCTATATTTTCAATATAATATGAAAGGAGTAAGCAATTGGGTTGATAATTAGAAACATTAACATTACTGACCTTTGTGTTAGGTATTGTTGAAAACTATGATTTACTTTGAAAATAGTAAATAGGGTCCGAGTTAAATTCCACGTAATGTTAAGACAGTAAAACAAAATCTTAAATGCACACAGGAGAAACATCAATCAAGACAGAACTGAGAAATTTTTCAATTCCTTCAGCTATTCTTTATTCAATACCTGTCTTCCACATACAGGCTATAAGAGGTTTTTCTTTTTAAGAAACTTATACATAGAAGTGTGTAGGATCTGGTGGCGCTGAGAAATTTTCTGCCAAACTTCCTGCTGTTTGTTTCTTTTGCTGCCATTTGTAGGTTTCCGTTGTCAGGATACCAATTTTTGTTAGCGGGAGGTCTTCCTTCTAATATCTTGAAAACTCCCTGCTATAGTGAGCCTGTAAAATCTGAGTGGGCAGGCAACTGACACACTTGTAATTGGTTTGGTGAATTAGCAGTCACTTGACTATTGTGACTTTTGTTTCTATTTGTTTGTGTTGTATCCTTTGGGGACAATGACTTGACCTGTCAAATGCAGGGCACATTAGGGAACAAGAGAATGCTTTCTCTGGGAGAGGGAGCATTTCTGGCTCTTCACAAACAAATTCAGCAGTCTGTGTTGAGTTGTGCAGCTGCTGTACAGTCTAGCAGAGAATTGGCAACAATTCTGGAGTGCATCTTTCTTAGGGATGACAAGCCTGGTGTAGAACTGCTGCTGAGCAAACAGCTTCAGATTGGGAGAGTTTTTGTGATACTGTTTCTATAGGATACAGTTTTTTGGTTTTTTTTACATAATGATTATTGATTAATTTGATGTAATTGGCTTGGAAACCTTGGTCCAGAAGGGCAGATAGATTCTACATGGACAGTATTCCATTGAGGCTTGCACTGCTGGCATGCTTTGTGTGTTCTGGTTGCAACTTGAATTGATGAGGCTTTCAGGGAGACTTGAAAGCTCATATGGGTTCCCTGGAAAATGTAGATTTAGTAAGTACATGCAAATAGGGAATATTATTTAGGCATGAAGGGAGAAGACCCACTAGTGACATAATCCAGTCTCAGAGCAGTAGAATCATGAGGATCCACTTGAGGAAAGGTGAGGGCTGTGACCTCCATTACTAAGAGGTTATGCTTGGAAGGATTTTAGACTCTGTAACAGTGATGGTAAAGCAGAAATAGGAGATTCTGTGATCTACTAATTGAGATAAGAGAGCACAAACAACATCAGTGTGGTTAAGGATCCTGGACTGGAATTTCTCTCCTGTGAAGACAGGATGAGAGTCAGGGATATTCAGACTGGAGAAGAGAAGGCTCCAGGAAGACCTTATAGCACTTTCTCAAATGAAAGATGGGCACAAGCTTTTTATTGGGGCCTATTGCAATAGGACAAGGGTGATGATTTAATGTAAAAGAGGGTCAATTTAGACTAGTTAAAGGAAAAAGCTTTTCACCACGATGGTGAAACATTGTCACAGGTTGCCCAGACAGGATGCCTCATCCCTGGAAACATTTGAGGTCATGTTGGGCAGGGCTCTGAGCGACCTGATCTACCTAAAGATGCCCCCCAGGGATTGCAGGGGGATTGGACCAGATGACTTAGAGAGGTCCCTTCCAGCCCAGGTAGTTCTGCTTCTAAATCGCCCCTGCACTGGTATCTTTCACTACTGCAGGAAATTGTTGTTGAGTTTTTATCCTTTGGAAATATATATCAGCAAGTATTTCTCTGGTGTGGGTTTTCTGTGGGGTTTTAGTTTGTGTATTTTAACTTTTTTGAATCTAGGATGCTCTGCTTTATGTTCCTTCTTTTTTGTAGCATTGTAACTTTGGATACTTCCGCTACCTTATTTTTGTTTCTGAGTATAGTTCCCTTGTGCTAAAATATAACTGGTTAAATGAGCCTGAAAGAGATATATTTATTTCTGTGGACTTGATTAGTCAGTTGTGGCACTGTTGTCTCACTGTGTTTCTTTTTGTTTGGTTGGTGCTGTTTGTTTAGGGACAGCTGATGGCTGGAAAACTGCCTTCATTGCCTTAGATCTTTCTTGTGTCTCATATCTTACCCAAAAATTTTATTAACCTTTTGTAAGATGAATGACTACTCTTGACTTCGTTGGATTAAATATGTATTTATTAGTGTTAAAGAAGCTGGTGCTTACTTTGGTGACTCTTAACTTACATGGTGCTGTTGGCTTGACACTTCAAGACTGCTGCTTTTCTATATATATATTGTAAAGGATTTATGTTCTTTTCTGCTTTATACTTAGAGTGAAATACTTTTTCTTGCCTTTTTCCTCCATGGTTGTCCTAGTTTTAGAAATTCTTGGAGTTCTGTGCTATTCTGTATGTTATTTCTGAAATCCTACATCTTATGTATTATCTCTTCTGTGCAGTTGTGGTTCTGACAGACGTGCCTTTTGTTTTAGGACTTTGTATTCTATGCTTTTAGTTTTATATGGGAAGCACAAGGCAGTATATTCATACTGGCTCTGTATGTTGTTACTATAGCAAGGAAAACCAGCATACCTTTCAAACATTGCTCTGTGTGTCCCCATTCCCATGAATCCTAGGAAGCACAAGTATAAATATCATGTTTAATGAAAACATAGATTCCAAGTAGTTTAATTGTTATTTTAAGATCACTGGAGGCTCCATTTCTTGATAGTGTTACTATATTAAGGTCTGATAACTTTAACAAAGCTTTGTTTATCAGCGCAAGTTAAATCCAGTAAAATTGCTTTGTCTCCTTGATATTCTAGGTTCAGGAATAAATATTCAACTCTTACTAACTGCAGAATATCACAAACAAAGTTGTCTGATTTGTTTTAAATTTGCAGAGTAATTCTCTTTCTGTTCAGCTGCTGACAAGTGTGAGCTTTGTACGGTTATCAATTTTTGTGCAAGTCTAGAAGTACACAGGTGATACTGGGAAATAAAATGTGCTTGGAGTGGAAAACTACTTGAAAGATTTCTCCCTGTGTGGAAGGACTACTGCTGCTCCATGATAATGAGAAAGTTGTAGCTATTTTAAGACTGTTGTGGAATATGTTTTTTTGAATTGTTCATGGCAATATTACTTTGGGTGGCTGCCAGAATCTGCTTCTACAATTAGACAGATTAAGAAATAATATTTAAAAAAGGAAATATTTCATGTTAGTTTTAAATTGTTTTGAAAGCATGTTTTCTCTTGATATAGAGAAGTCTGCTTCCTTAAGGGTGTGTCCTTGTTTGATGGTACTTTTAATGAGAACTTAATCTTGTCTATTGTCTGAAGGTCACGGAAGTACAGTCCAGGTTTGCAGGGACTTGAGGAGGCCTCCATTTCAACCCCTTGCTCAAAGCAGGGTCAGACCCATTTTCTCAAAGCTCCATCCAGCTAGGTCTTAGAAAGCTCTGAGGATGAAGACTGCAACTTCCTTGGGGCCTGTTTTCACAGCCTGACAACCTTACAGTGCAAAATAAGGGATTTGTTTTTCTTTTTTCCCTGAAGTCAAGCTGGAATCTAGTTTGGTTTGCTTCCTGTTGTATCTTGTCACTCACCACTTTGAAGACCCTGGCTCTGCCCTCTCAGCAGCTAGCTCAAAGGTAGCAGTGAGTGGCTGTGAGGTCCCACTGAAGCTGTCTCCTCTTCAGATTCCCAGCTCCTTCAGCCTCTCACTGTAGGAGGGCAGGTGCTCCACATTCTGCTTCTCCTGGGGAGCCTCAGCTGAACTCATCGTAATTTATCAATGCTTGTCTTGTACTGGGGTCCAACAGTGGACACTGTTCTAAATGCTGTCTACCACGTGCTCTGTAATTAATTACTAGGATTTTGTTTACTTAGGGAAATGTGGGTGGTTATAAAGATGCTTATTAGTATTTGGGATTTTTAGGTATGACTGGATTTCAAAGCAAAATTTTTTAGCATTAGAAGTATTCTTCCACTTGCATACTGATGAAATTGACTCACATTGATTTTAGTGCAAATGTTTGATGGATTTAAAAAATACTGTCACAGATAACACCTTATCTTGATTAGGTATTTATTCAAGTTGATTAGCCCTGAATAAGTCTAATTTGCATCACTGAAGTGTTGGAAATGAAACTGAGTAGTTGGTTGTAATTCTAGAGTGAAGTTTTCTATGGAAGTTGAAGTCAGATAATTAATTTATTCTCACTGTAAAGTATGTTTAAAGAAATGGGTCTCGGGGAGACTTGGGGGAATCATAAACAAAGTAAACTCTCATACATAGAAACATCAACATCTGCTGCAAGACCACACACATCTTGTTTGCTTGAAGTGGCCTGGTGGGGTGGCAGTATAAGGGGAAGGGAAGCTCTGTCCTGCTGTATTGTCAGGTTCCTCAAAGAGAATTTTTTTTCTGAGAACCTGACAGGATCTATGCCTATTTCTTTTAACTTTTCCACATCTCAGTGTGAATTAGTCAGTGTTCTGGATTATTTCAGAATCTTAACTCACCTCATGTAGTGCTACAGTTCAGCCCAAACTTAGTGAATGGTGCAGCAAGGGAAGGAAATAATACAGGAGGCAAAGGAGCAAACAGAAGGCTTTTGAAGCACTTGGTGCTGTTCCCTGTGTGAGCAGCAGGAGTACAGTGTGCTTGGAAGGCATAAGGAGTGTCCAAACAAGCTGTTGTTTTTCTGAGCTTTGGCAGGGGACTGGCTCTGAGGTGAGTGTCCAGGGTCCTGGGTGTGCTCCTGTGGACTCTGCTGAGCTCCTCCTGTGGCTTTGCTGCTGGAGTAGCTGTGGTTGCAAGGTCAACAGCCAGCTCGGGTGTGCCGGTACCTGCTGCAGTCAGAATTTCCATTTTGCAGCACAGATCTATTCAGGGTTGTCACATCCTTTAAAAGTCACTTTTCTAGGGCTTGTTTGTGCTCTGTTGTCTCTTGTGGTTGGCGCAGCCTTAATTTAAATTTACGTGAGCTCTGGTTAAAACTCAGATTGCTTGGTCTCTGCTGACATAGAAAAACTGGGGCTGCTGTGCCTTTGTCTCGCCTGGCATTTCTCACTTAAAATATGAAAAAAGGACACTTCATATGGAAAGTTTTTTAAAATCTTCTGAGTAAATGTGTCTTTTACCTTTATAAAATCTTAAACTTCTGTAAAAAAGAATCTTATCTGAACAATTATTGGATGTTGATAAGTTTGCATAACAATGTAGCAAAAGTTGAATCTTAAGTTTGTTGTATGTAAGATAGTGGAAGGAGGGAAAAGCTGTGGAAGTATCTTCTCTTGATGCTCTATGGTGAAAATATTAGACTCCAGTGTTGTAACAGTATTTCTGTGAAGGGTAGTTTGAAAGAATAATGATTTAATTTTGATTGCTAATAGCTTTTCATAGAAATTGTTAGCATTGCACTGAAATTATTTCAGGGCCTCTGTTTCAGTGTTTGGAGGAAGTTAAGATAGCTGGACACCCAGAAAGGAGGTAGTAACCTCTGCATGCAGGGTCATACAGGCTCTGTGGCAGTCAAAAGCTTTTTTTCTTCATTTTTTCAACTGAATGTGTGTTCCTTTTTAATTTTTTAATTTTTCCTTTTTTTTTGTGTGAAGGGATGTGATTTTTTTACTGATAAGCTGTATCACTGAATATTGGAGTTCTATACACAATGTCAAGTTTCCTGTGTTCTTAATGAGATATGAAGGACTTTGGTAATCCTTAGAACTTCAGGGCGTAGTTTTCCACTTTTTTCCTGCACAGACACATTTGTGTACTGTTAAAATGGTGTCAGAGTATTTTTCCTCTTGCAGTTTCTTGTGTTGCTGCCACAGGACTGTTGCAGTGTCACTGTCAGCTCACTTGTTACGCAGGAGCATGGGCTGCTTTTCATGGTGCAGAGATCTGGCCAAGCTCTCCAGTGTTGAGAGGCGACAGACAGTGCTTTTTAAATGCTACAAATTCGTGCAATAGAAGCAAAGATTGTGAAGTCTGTAATTGTCTTTCTCCCACCCTCTCACCTTCCCAAACAAACAGAATCTGTCCAAGACTGCTGTGTGATGTCAGATCTGTTGATGAAGGATGTGTGAATAGTGAAAGGGAAGTGTTTTCCCAGTGTTAGTTCTAGAATTCCCTTGTGCAATGTTGGGAAATTAAGATGATGAATCCTCTGTCACACAAGATTCTGTCTTTACTTAATACCATTTAAAAAATAAAGAAAATCCTTTTCCTTTAAATAGATTAAGGTTGTTCAGATGAGAAGGCTGGATGCTCATTCTTTTAGTGCACTAACTGAAGCTTCAGTTAGGAAATGGGGGCTTGTTTTTAAACAGAGAAGAACTGTGGAAGTCCTGCTTTTTCTTGTTAGGTTTTTTAAACATGAACCACTTGAGTATATTGACATGCTTGTGACTTCAAGAGCTGTGCAATGATACTCCAAATAGGTAGCATTTCGTAATATGTGTAAGCAGTGACTTAAGCACTCTAATGTCTGTTTACTGAACTAATACTCATATTCCAACATCTGAATTCCATTATAGAGTTTGAGTCAGAATATTCCTTGTAATAAGACCCAATTGCAAAGCTAGTAATGAATTTCTTGTTAGATTTGGATGTTTTTGAATAGTAACCTTCAATTATGAGGGATTGTGTAATTTTTTTGAATTACTAGTAGCTTGCAAAACATTCTTTTAAGTTTTTGATGTCTACCTGTGGACCTCAAAAGTCTAAAATCTCTCCTGGAAATAGTCTTGCAGCTCAGGAGGAAGTTTAAGTCTCCAGTTTGTGGTTTTTTTTGTCAGATACCCGGCATGGCCTCGTCAACAACACCTAAATATAATTCAAACTCCTTGGAGAACTCCTCAAGTAAACGGGTAAGTGTAATTTTTTTCATGTTTTTGTATTTTTACATCAGAGTTCCCAAAGAGCATTGTTTCGCATATTTGGTTTGAAAAGTAAGAGTTTAAATGGCTTCTTGAATGCATATACTTATTTTTATTGCTAAAATTCTGATGCAGTTAACTGAGATGATTTAAATATCTTTTGGAGTGGATGGACAAAGTATTATCTATCATAACTAATGAGTACCTCCTTAAAATCAGTTCTGATGTACTTACTCTTATCCTCGCATTCTACCTTGAAATATTTTGTATTGTTCTTGAAAATTTTTGGCACTTTTTTGCCTTGGATTCTGTATTGCAATTGCTATGTTATACCTTCTTATGTTTGTCTGGCTCAGTTTTAAGATGTTCATCTGGAGTGAAAAATACATTAAAACAATTTAAATGTCATTCCCCTCTACTTTCTAATGCTGTGCAACTGAAGAAAATATAACAAGAGTGCAAGGAAACAGAAACTACTGAATGTGGGAAAGTCACAAATGAGTAGATTGTGTGTGATAGTTGTGAGTACATGGCTTAAGTAATTTCAGTTGATTTGTTCTTCCAGGCTCAACATACTTGGAGAGTTAAATGCACACAACCACCAGAGAACTTACAGTGTAGAGGTTTAATTCCAATTTCATACAAATAACTGACAATTCTTTTAGGAGAAAGATTAAAACCTGCTTATGTTTCAGGTCTGGTCAACTTTTAAATGTTTCATAGTTGCATTTTAAGATAGTGGTGTGTGTTCCTGTTTTGGTTCAGTCTTTGAATTCCTACTTTGACAAGACTTGTTCTTTGCCATGTAGGAATTACCTTTAAGTTTGGTTGTTTTTATTTTTAATCTGGAACTTGAAATTGTAAATAAACTATGATGTGCTGTTGTGCTTCTTCTCTTTAGACTCTAAAAGATGGAACTAACTGGGAACAAAATGAAGAGATACCTCGTCTGCCAGGAGAGACCAGGGTTACAGGTATGAAGCTCCATAACTGCCTGATGCAGTGATGCTCAGCAGTCTGGCAGACACTGGTATCTTACTGAATGGTTTTGTAATTTGGACTGGTTTGGGCTGGGGACAAAGGTAAGTCATGAATTATTCAAAGAAATTGTGAAAGGTTCTTTTTATCACTTATCACAAATAACTTAAGTGCTTAAAATCTTGGTTTCTACACATGGCAGGTCTTCCCATAGAAAGAAATTGCAAGTTGTGTCCTGATTGTATCTACAGAATAAGTAGCACATTTTGAGTGATGAGATCTCCTTCAGGCTTTCTGAAGTCAAGAGTATTCCATGTTCCACCCACTATGCATTGATACCTTGTAGAGTGATGTGGAATCTGAGCCTAAGTGTGAATTCCCAAAGTGCTGTCTTATGCTTCCTTGACACAAGAGGGCATGAACAGGACCTCTGCTCTTGTTGGCTTTTGCATACAGAAATGCTGTAGCATGAGGGAGATTAATGTGCTGTGCAGTTTTCTCTTCTTGATGGAGGCTCTTCCTGAAATGGAGGTCTTTGTTGGAGTCTGTCTTTTACTTGAGCCTCTTCGCCTCCCCCATGCCCATATTTGTTGAATGGATTTGTAAACAAGATTGGCTCAGTTGAAAGCAAAGTGGTGATTCAGAGGAAATAGTTTTGTTTTTAATGAAGAAGGTGTGAGGGAGAGGGTGTGGGACTAAGATGGATGTATGATGGAAATTGTGCTTTGGGGCACTGCACTGGAATAGGACACATTTTGTGAAAGGCAGATGAATAGATTGGGCTGAAGAGATGAATGGACAGGAAGAAATACATGGAAGTCTTTAATGTCATGGTTGGACTCATTGCTCTTGAGATGTTTTCCAGCCTTAATGATTCTGTGATTCTGCTTGGATTGCTTCACTTACATCTTTTTGAGTGGTATGTGTTAGTATTTGTTCTGTTACTGTTCTTGTTGAAACACTGCTGATGGCCCTGCTCTGTTTGTTGTCTCAAATTGAAATGTAATGTTTTCTGCAGCATAGTGAGTTCCCTAAACACTCTACAACTTCAACTACTACTTCAGTAGAGACTTGTTTACAGAATGGTGTGATAGTATCAAGAATGTATTTGTTCTGGGATGGTAAATAGACTGTGGTACAGTAATAAGAGTACTCCCTGTTCTATGTCCTGCCCACTCCTGTGTAGTGCTGAGAAACGAAACACGAATATAACTAGGGAAGGCTACTGAAATCTGTGCACTTAACTTGGACAAGTTTAGTATATTAGTCTTTCATGTTTTCTTAATAATCCAAGTAAATAAAACTCAGATGTATTACTTTGTAAATTCACCTCTGAGTACAGCTCTCATTTTGTTTTACTGCTTCTTAAGTAATACTGTCCTTAGCTCTCATTTTGTCTTTTCACAATCTTTTAAAAAATACTACATTTCTTACAGACAAGGATGTTATTTATATGTGTCCATTTAATGGTCCCGTTAAAGGAAGAGTGTACATCACAAACTACAGGCTGTACCTAAGAAGTGTGGAAAATGTGAGTAATATGCCACAATTACTTCATGGCAAGAGTTGGCTTTAAACTCCCTTCCGTTCACCCCCACTGCCTTTGATTTATTTTGCAACCAGTTCATTTGTTGTAGTTTTGGCACACAAGTGCTTGTGGAATTGCATGGGAGGCTTTTTGCTTGAAATGGTCTGTAATGTTTGTAATAACCGTATCTTAATTCTGTAATGACTAAATAGTAATTGTCTTTGTGCCACTGAGAAATCTCTATAAAAATGTAAGTTCTTTAAAGTTAAGTGTGTTTTAAAAGTGTGATTTTTGCCTGGTAAAATTACAGTTTAATCACTTACACTGAACTGATACCTTTATTATTGTCTGTCAGAGCTTTTTTGATAGCTGTTCTCTTTATACTTAATCTGTGATAGATCAAGGGTAGCAACCAATGATGTGCAATAATTCTTAAAATAGCTGTCAGTAAACCAAGACTTTGATTGTCCTTGCTGTTAGAAAAGAAAAAATACTTTGATCAGTAGAACCTTATGTGGGTGGGGAGAGTGGTAATGTGTTTGGTAGCCAGTGACATGGAAGAGAGTAAAATGTGTTTGTGATCTCTTTCAGAATATGTTTGGGTTTTTTTAAATAAAGATTTGGGACTATTGAACTGAGGTCTTTCTGGCTGTAGCTAACTGTACTAGTAATGTCTTTTTTTCATATAGTTCTGCTTTTTGCTGTATCAATAAAGCAGTATTAGCAGCAGGGGCAATCACTGTGTAGCACAAGGCGTCTCTTAGGGTGTTGCCAGTGTTTTCCCTGCATGCTGAGCAAGGCATGAAATATTTTTGTAGCATGTTAAACTGCATGATGCTAAAGCCTGTAGAGTACTCAAGGCTGTACAGACTTCTTAACGTGCTGGGAGAGGAGATTCAAATCAGAAACATGTTTTTGTTTCCTGTATGTATTTCATGTCTGAGTTCTATTCTGGAACACATAAGAACGTTTTGCTTGAGTCCTCTTTTCACATTAATCTTTTCCTTATTCAAACTTTTCTTGCAGGATCCAGTTGTGATACTGAATGTTCCGTTGGGGGTAATTTCAAGGATTGAAAAAATGGGAGGAGCTTCAAGCAGAGGGGAGAACTCTTATGGATTAGATATAACCTGTAAAGTAAGACTTTCCAATAATTCAGTAGGAAATGAAATCTAGAGGGTTTTCTTCTCACTTATTACCTATTTATGGGAAGGGAAAAGTACATGCTTATGGATGAATTTAAAATGAGCTTTTTGAAACTGGACAAGGTTAAGTATACCTTTTATATAAAGGGCTGTTTAACTGCCCTTCCTGAACACAAGGAGAGGGAATGGTCTTGCTTTCTAAATGACTAATTGACAAGGTTTTGCACGTCAGTTGTATTTTAAGGCACCATTCCTGCACAGCTTTATTTCATTTATTCTAAAAGGAATATCTTTAATAATTCTGATATCACTGAAGAACACCTCAAACAGGGTCTTTGTAAACTATAAAGCCAGTGAAAAATTTATGTAAAAATATCTATAGTCTTACAAAAAATTGTCACCATGGAAAACTGGTCAGAGGGGAGTTCCCAGTCCTTTACTGGATTCATTAACTGAGTGTGTGCACATTTCATTCTTAGCAGTTAATGCACAGATTGCTTATTTCTACACAGATTATTGGCAAATTTTTCTTTCAAAAATAGAGTAATTCCCATCCTGCAAATTTTCAGTAGCTCATGAGACTTTTTAGTGAATCAAATAGAGCCATTTTTGATGGCTTTATGCCAAAGTGCTTGCAGCACACAGTGTGGTACTGCTTGATTTGTACAATTCTTACATTCTATTCTATTTTATGGGATAAGTAATAAAACTGGACATTCACAGGGTTTGAGGTGTGTTACAAGCAGATTCTAGATCATGTTTAGTGTATAATATAGCAGTTGTACAGAGAGAAGCATCTTATAGCTTTGGTTCACCTAACAGATAATGGCTTTGTTTTAGGATATGAGGAATTTACGGTTTGCATTAAAACAAGAAGGGCACAGTAGAAGAGATATATTTGAAGTCCTCACAAAATATGCTTTTCCCCAGTCACATAACTTGGTAAGTTACATCATTTCTATTGCTGGGTTGTATTAATGCAGAGTTCTTGCCAATTAACTTTACCTATTTGACCTAGTAATGTGTACACCATAGCTGCTTAAAAAGTGTATAACCACAGAATCTGGTGTCAGCATAAACTAAACTGCAGCTTTTATTTTGTATATTTACAACACTTAAGTCTATACATTTTGTAAAAATATGGATATACTCCAGATACACTGCTGAGCACCTCTGCTACATATTGATTTCATTGCTTAGAAATTGCAAGTTATTCTCCCTAATTTGGGAAAATGGGAAATACATACCTTACTTGATTTCTTGAAATCATTAATTAATCAAGCAGTCTCCAAAGCAATCATAAGTATGAATCACCAAGAGTTTTACTTCAGGAGAAAAAGATATGGTAAGACAACGCTTGTTTTATTGATGAAACTAATGAAGAATATAATGGGAATATGTTTATGAATTTGCACAAATTTATTTCAGGTTAAAAAAAAGCATATTATGGAAGGAATTGAGCAACAATGATGCAAGCTAATCATTATCTTCCATTTTTTTTAAATCTGTGCACTGTCCTTAGTGTGAGTCATTTGACATCTCTTTAGTAAATGCTTTATTTTGTCCATTGTAATATTCAATTTACACTTTATTGTTGTGCTTTAATTTAGGATAATTGTATGAGTGCTGTTCACAAAGTATTCAAAAGTTCTGCTCTGAATTTTAAGAACTTTGTTCAAAGCATTGTTGAGTATACAAGACTGCAGCAAGAGTCTTACTTCTTTCCAAGAATGTATGTGTCAGTCAATGGGCTGGACTCTATATACATTTAATTCTTTAAAACTTTCCTGCAGAAATTTTCATTATATAGACAAACTGTGGAGTGAAAACATAAGGGAAAAGAAATGTTTTTGCTTAGAATATTTTGTGTTGTTAAGAAATAGGCCTTCAGAAATGAAACAGATTTTTACATTTAGGTTGGTGTGAAGAGTTGTAATCACAAAGAAGATGGTTGCTAAAGAAGTGATCTCATTCTAATATCTAATTCAACTGTTGCCATTTTATCCATTTTAAAACAGAGAATGATTAAAGGCATGACAGGATATGTGAACCACACAAGTGTGATGGAAAAGAAGCTGTATCTGGAAATACCAAGTTATGGAGAGGTTCAGGTCAAAAGTGTCCTCTAGACATCATGGGGTTCTGGCTTCTGTTGCAAGAGGATTGTAGATTGGGTTATCCAGGGCACAGTCAGGTGTATTGTTGAATATTTCCTGTTTTGTAGGTTCCATCATGCCCATGCAATCTCATCTACATTATCATGCTGAAAATTTTTTTTTTTTTTTGAGGATGGTGTGTAGTGAATATGGGCAAATCAAGTTGTAACTGACTTAGGAGAGTGCCTTGTGGGATAATGGAGCTATGGGGCATGAATACCTTGGTGATGAGATGTGGACTTGTGTTAGGTTCATCATCCAAAAAGACCCGGGGATCCTGTCTGGTGATGGCAGTGAGTAATGTGTGGAGCTGTTCACTTCCTGCTTTATTTGCTGGACCTGTTGAACCTAATAAAGCTAATCATTACATGGCCCGTGTGAAGGTCACTTGCCAACAGAAGTTGAGCTTAATAACAAAAGTCTTGGTTGAGGCAGTAGTAATTTGGCCCTTGGATTCAGTGAAGCACAGAAGCTGGGGAGATAGGGACAGTGTGGAGGGAGGGTGGCTGTAGTTTGTCTCGTAACTATGTCTGAAGCAGGGTATACCTGTTAGAAATCAGGATTACTTTGGAGAGAAATAAAGTGAGCCTGTGTTACATCTGAAGTTATAGCTGTCCTTATTTTTAATGTCACAGTGTGGATGAGCTAAGGAAGTGTGTTTTTTTGGGTTTTTTTTGTTTTTTTTTTTTTGGTGTGCTTTCATTGTTTTGGTAAGCAGTTTAAACTGATCCTGCCAAAGGTGATTGTTTCTGCCTGGTTTTCCATTCCTGCCTTGCTTTTTGCTTTGTGAGTTTGAGGCTGCATGATGAACCACACATCATGCAGAACTGAAAGGAACTAAAGTTAACAAGGAAATAAAAATAAAATTTTACTCTCAGTTGTTTCCTGTCTTGTTAGTCCAAAGTGAGCATAGGGTCAAAGTGTGTCTGGGTGGATGTGAATGAGGAGGGATGGTGGCTCTGCTCCTTTCAGTGGGTAGTTTAGAACCAGGTTTCACTGTGTGAATGTGGCAGTGTGATGGGACTGTGCATGCCTGCCTTCCCTTTGAGTGCTCTCCAGCACTCTGGCCATGTAGCCAGCTCACTCAGGGAGATGTTCTACAAGAATGTGCTGTAGTGACAGCTGGGTAGAGATGGAAGCCCTCTGATACTCAAGTGCTGAGCTCTTGTTCTTCTCTGGATTCTTCTCTACCTTTCAGTCATGTGGTTGATTATTCTAATACCAGACTGATATTTGTATAATCACTGAGCCAGCATAACTCACTTTTCCAGCACAAAAGACTCTGCTTAGTCTTGTGCTGCTTTGAATAATTTGGGGAGACGTGGTTTGAAATCAGTATGCATCAGAACCAGTTGCAAGAGTTTACATGGGAGTGGAACAGATAGAAAGCAGGAGAGAAAAGAGGGGGATGTCCTGTTTTTAGCAATGGTAAAATGTTAGTTTAGCTCAGATCATCTTGTGGAAATGAAGCCTTGATATTTAGCTGGTTCAGCAGCACTGATACTTTTCACTGCTTTGCAGTGGAAAGAAGATATCATCAGGACAATAAAGTTCTAAAGCTTTACTATCCTGACTTTTATCTGTATTTTTATATTTTATATCAGATTTTTACATGATTGATTTTCAGCTGTAGCTGGAACTATATCCTATGAGATGATCCTAAACAGGAATCAGTAGAGATTGCTTGCTTCAGTTTTCTTCATGCTGTACTATCCTTGTACAAATGGATGGTAAATAAAACTCAAAAGATGATTTCTGAGTGGAATGCACTTAATGTTTTCAAGATATGTCTCCATCACCATCCCAACAGCAGTGTTTGAGAGCCTATAATAAATCACAGGCCTGTTCACAGCTGTTCCTGTGTGCCTCAGCATTGTCCTTGGTGCTACTTCCAGAAGCTAATTCTTGTTTGTCTCTAGGTTAAGCATGGGTTAGGTTCAGATATCCTTGAATCAGTAACATAAAATCTGATAGCTCATTTGACTGACAGCATAGTTCATGGGGAGGGGCAAGCAGCTGCTGTTGCTAATCCTCTGTTGCATTTGCAAACTTGTGCTAATTGAAAGAAAATTGTTGCTGAATGTGTTGGGGTTTTTTTAACGTTTGAAAAACTAAAACCAAAATAGCCAAACCCCCCCAAATGAGATGTTTTAGTACACCACAAAAGATGAGATATATTTGGTCTCTGTAGTTTAGTTTCTACATAGCAGCTGCTTCACTTCCTGATCTTACTATGAAACAACACATCATTTTTATAAGAGTGTTCAGCACCGTGATATCTGCACAGTCTGTGTTTATTCCTGACCCCAGTAGTCTGTGGGAATGCCCATTTTGCTGCACTCTGGTGGCTGTGCTGGCTGACTCAAACTGCTCCTGATGTTACTGCTGATCCTGGTCATTTAAAATCTCTGAGGGTTGGCTCACACCAGTGTTGCTGTGGATCTGTGGAGGTGACTTTGGGTGGAGCAAGGCTGGCCAAGGAGCCTGTCTGACAGAGCACCTGAGTTTGCGAAGAACCCCTCGACTTGGGGCTTCTTTCCCCATGGCACATCAGAGCCAGGGCAGCAGTGCTGGGAGGTGACCGTGCTCACAAAGGAGCAGAGGGCAGTTAGACCAGCACTACAATGTTTGACCTTAGATTTTAAATGAACAGATAAAATGTAACTGGCTAGGTTGTAGTAATGGCCTGCGGAATTCCATTAATAATGGTGAGGTTAATGATATATTTATTTTTAAATACACAGAGAAACTGTCAGCCTTTACAGTGAGTAAAAACTTAGCAGTTTATAATATGTAAAAAGTATACATTAGTGAGTTAGAAATAGAAAATGCAGTTGATTTTTGCCGGGTGTGTGGCACATTTTTCTTCTAGTTTTGCTGCTTTCTTCTTTTGCAATGCATAAAGATTGGTCAAATACTTAATGAATTGTGCCTACATTATATATTCATGTACAAGTATAACATATATTTATATGCTATGATTCCATAAAGAGTAAATATGTAGCTATTGTATTTATACTGATATTTATGTATTTATTTTACATTTATACTGCTAAATAGACTGCTTGCTAAACTGTAATTGTCAGCTGGCAGATGCTTTCTCCTTTACCTCACAGAACTATGTTGTGTTTTGAACAACCAGTGTATTACATAATATTTTTGCGTACTAAGTGGGAAGGAGAAATTGGATGTTAAAGACAAGCACTCTGTCTGTAGGAGGCTTAAAAATAGCGACTGTATTGAAATTGTGGGTTAACACCTGCAAGGAAGTAAACAATTATTTGCACAGTGAAGCAAAAAAAGTAGTTTACCAAAAATGTTACAAGATTTGAAAGAATTTTTTTTAAATGTAGTAGTAGCCTTCTGGTTCAAGTGAAACAGTAGTCATCTGTTTTTAGACTGTGGATCTGCAATGAAATCCCTACTTCCATTTTGTGCAGGGGCTTTAATTTGGTTTTGGAAAAATCTTAGCTGATGGATGGTGAGTCTTGCTTGGTTTTGCCAGGTATTGAAAATTCAGACTTTGTACCCTGAAAGTGTTCTGAGTGGTGACTTACTACACTTCCCTTGATTTCCTACTTGTTTAATGTTTCTTCGATTTCTTCTTTCTGTTTCTCATGGAAAGAATTTGAACCTGATTTTTAATTAGTTGATAGACTAATCAGAGTTGATTGGCTTCCATCAGACATGTAGTATTAATCTCCATCAAACTTAGAACAGATATGATCAGTGCATTGGAAGTGACTGCAGATTATCCTACCTTGAACTCAAAATGTGAGATAAATATCAGTATAATTTGAGGTGAATCTGTGTTTTATGTAAGTAGCTTTCAGCTAGCCAGCTTCAGTGCTGAGAGGAGGATGCCAGCTCAAGCTTGCTGCCTGAAACATTGATGTGTTGAGCAGGTAATCTGCCTGAAACTTGTGCTGCTGTTTGTCCTTAGTATCCAACCAAATTAATGTGGAGTTGTCTCACGTGCACCTGTGCAAACCATAGTCCTGCTTTTTGATTATATGTTCTTGATTTTGTAAAACCTATTTATGATCTCAAAAAATCCACAATGAAACACTTCTGCTTTTCTGCAATATTTTTTTAACTCAAATATCTCTTATATGTAGGTTTTATATTTTTTTTTAATTTCCACACAAGTCTGGACACATCTAATGAAGCTGCACTTGATTTAATTTCTGAGAAGGTAGACTTTGTGCAGCAAGAGATGCAGAGAAGAGCTTTTTGTCGGAGAGGCAGGATTAACAGTGAGAGAAAGGGATGGAATTTTGTGTGTGGAGTGAAGAAAAAATGAGTGGAAGTCAGGATGGAGGCTCTGAGTACCTTAAGTCTTGTTTGGGGAGAAGGCAGATCTAGCAGGGATGTGCCGTAGATTTGAAGGGAAGGTGTGTGAAGAAGGCATAGAACTGGCCAGCCTTTATTACTGTGGCATTTGAAAGGCTTTGCTGTGTGAATAATGGTGCACTGAGAGGGGCTGGCAGGGCTTTTCCGAGAGGTGCTCGAGTTGCTCTTCTCCGACCTTGCTCTGCCCTCTGCCTCTGAAGGCTATAAATACAGACACAGCTGGTGCCTGCGGGCAGTGCTGTGACCTCGCTGCTCTCAGCCACACGTGCAAGTGTGTGTGTGTGTGAGGGGCTCTGATGTGAGGAAACCACACAAAGTTCAGCAGTATAATTTTGCTAACATAGCATCACTCATATCATATATCAAGTGATAAAGAGAACCTATGAGTGTTATCTTGCAAATGCCTTAATTTCTCCTTCCTCTTTATTTCTGTTCCACTTGCCTGCTGCACCTTAAAATTGCATTCAGATTTCATGCACTGTAAGGCAAAAGCTTTAGCAGTGTTAATCAAGACATAAATATACAAATGTACTGCATTTAATCTGTAATCTTGGATTATTCAGGACAAAAGTAGAAATATGTGGGTCCTCAGTGATGTCACCTAATGATGTGACTGATCATCAGATATGAAAATAGCAAACCCTTCTGGGATCTAAACATGTATTTATCACCTTTACTTGTTCACTCTAATGTGGTTTATCAGTTTGACTGCATTAGAATAATAAAATATCCAATTCAACAAAAAGTGTTATTCAGTAGAAATTACTTAATATTGCTCATTATCACATTTTGCTTCAAACAAAAAGAAGTGATGTCCAAACATGTGCTAAATAAGGCTTGTATTGACACAGGTCATAATAAGCAACTGTATCTAAGCATATATCTTATGTTAAGTATATGATTCTTATAATAAAATTATTATTAATGTGGATTGCTTGTTACAGTCAAGTAGAGTAAACTGTAGTTAGAAATTAAATGGAGCTGTATGAATTGAGTATAACTGTATTGCATTTATGTATCTCCTGCTCTGTTTTAGTGACAACATAACTCAGCAATAATTATGTATTTTGTTGGGAGAAGTGGGCCTAAGGTAGGGTGGGGATGTTACTGTATTTCAGACTCCAGTAGTTAGGCTGGACTAAAGCTCAGCCATCTTCACAGAGTGTTTCAAGTCTTACCTGAGAAGCTATTGGAGGTGATGGGAATGGAATTCAGACCTTTAATCTCTTGGTACTGCAAGTAAGAATTTCAATAATCACCAGGTTAACTATGGAGTCTGTACACAATGGTGCACATCCAAATGTGTGTATATAAACCTTTTGCTATAATTTAATCAATGCTTGCAGTAGAAAAATAATTTTTTGTTTTCAGGGTTTTAGAGCTTGATCATTTTTAAATACCATTCTTGTGTAGCAGGAGTTTTCTCTGAATTGTTCACATAAAATCTGAGTCCAAATTTTACTCCATACACCTTTGCATTCATTATAGTGTTCTGTGATTTGTTAGACTTTGCTGGTTGCTCTATTCTACTAATGAATTTCTCTTTTGAGCAACATAGGAAGAATTTGTACTGCCTGAAATATCAACAGAACTGGTGAGGCATAATTGTCCACTTAAATAGTTAAGGGCTGTGTGGCTGTAAGCTTTTGTAGCAGATGTGGTAAAGCTTCTGTAGCCAAGCATTTTAAGTGAATCGTGCTGTACGTAGTAGGACATTGTTCCTTCAGAAAGGATTCAATCCATCTCCTCATGCATAATAAATTTAACCCTGGATTTTTAAAAGATGAAAACAAAATGCACTTTTCCCTCTGTCATGTGGATTTTTTTGTGGGTGGCATAGCTGCCATTTATTTTTAGTCTGGATCAACACCTTTTTGTATTTTTGTCAGTAAACACCTTTTGTATGTAACAGCTATCACAGTAAACACCTTTTGTATATAACAGCTATCACAGTGCACTTTAATAAAGTCATGAGTTTTACTTACCAGGGCTTGTAATTTTTTCTTTCTCATGAGGAGCCTTGCAGTAGATAGAAACTTAAATAAAATACTTAGTCCTGCCTTCAAGATATCTTTTAAGTGACCTGTTAGGATTCCAGTGTTTGTTTCCTACTGTTCTAAGATTCTCCTTTGTCTCTGAGTCCCTGGTGCATTCTTAGCATAGTTGCTCTTCAGGATATAGCAAATTCCTTTGGGAGGAGGAGATGGTTCTTGTGTGTAGCTGTTTATTAATAGTTCAGCAAATCATTTGCATCTACTGCTTCAGATAGTGATATTCCCATTTTGCTGTGTTCTTTGTTTGCAATTAAACAACCTTTTCCAGGTTTTTAAATAACTTTTGATACTTGCATCTACTTTTAATGGAATGGGGTTTTTTCCGATAGAGTAAATGTCCACCTCTTCATCTCTCCCTCTGTACCACTTGATAGCAGTTTACTTAGTCAAAAGAATTTGTCATATAATAAAATAATAAATATAAAATAATGTTTACTTGCACTGATGGTCTGCCCCTTTAAAAATGGTAAAGACATTCAGAAAACAAAACCAGGGAATGCACTGTTTACTTCTGCAAACTTTCCAATGAGTGCACTTGCTCTAAAACAGTGATTTAATTTAAAATTCTGGTTTATAAAACTAGTGAGATAAAGCATCTTGAGTGAGCAGTAACATCCTTTTAAAATATTTGTTTACTTGAACTACATGAGGAAAGAACTTCTCCCTTTCAGAGGGGTTCAGTTTTGTGTTCTGATATGATCTGTTTGGTGTTTGAAGCAATGCAGTGTATTGGGCTAAGCAGAATTGCCCAGAACCTTCCTAAGGTTCAAAACCTCCTCCACAGAGGCAGTGGTGCAGGTTTGAAGAATTGCCTTTTCTTTGCACCTTTGTAGGCAGAATCATGGCACTTCAGACCACAGTTTTTTTATTTGCTTATTGGGTTTTCTGCATGTGTGGTACGTTCAGTTTAGCATTCAGTTTCTCCTGTTAATGTTTTTGAATAGCTGGGAGACTTTCAGCTATATTGTTACAGATGAGCTGTGATGGGCTCTGGAGTGTTTCTGCTCTGTATGCTGTTGCTCAGCTCAGGACAGCATGTTCTCTTTTGTGTTTTCTCTTTGTTTTGTGGGGTTTTTTTTGTGGTTTTTTTTGGTGGTTTTTATTTTTTTTTGTTGAGACAACTTTGTTTCATGCTTCTTTTAGTATATGAAGAGTTTGTAGGCCACCAAAATCAGTTTTCTCAATGAGGAAGATTCTTAACATAAACAATATTTTAGCTTTCATCCTAAACTATAGAAACAAACCAAGGGAGGAGAAGGGGATTAGTTAGGTGGAAGGAGAAGGAAGATAAAAGGTATGAGTAACTTACTGAAATGCTTAGCGAGGCTGCTGTGCTGTATGAATGAATTGTGAGAGCAAGCAGCAAAGCAAGGAAAAAGTAAGCAATGTAAGCAGCTAACAATTTCATTTTCAGCTGCGACTTTTTTGCTTTCATGGAGCTTTACAGTAGTTGGGATTTCTCTTAGTAAGTGTCAGTTGGGGAGGGGATGCAGAAAGGCAGCTTCTTCCTAATGGCAATGAATAGCAATTAAAACATTTTTCTACTTTGAATTTAGCATCTTATGTTGTAATTGAGGGTGTGCCTATTGGAGAAATTGGGTGAGAAGACAATAGTTTATTTAATGATAATGTGAAATATGGTAAATAAACCATTCTAAAACATTTTGGCCTCCTGACAGAAAAAAAAGATAAAATACAACCAGTTAATCTTGTAATTTCTATTCTTTTTGTTGCCTTGTAACTGTTGTCATATTTTCACTATTTTCATTACTAGATCTGTATTTTTGTTACTTGTTGCTCTTTGCTTCATAGTCTTGCACACACCAGATATAAATGGAGAGCGTGAGGCTGGTAGGGAGCAGTCAGTCCTGTTTTGTAGTGAGCATTAGGGTATAACTGATGATGAGCCCTCATATTTGCCATTTGCAGTCAGAGTTTGGTGTGATAACCTTCCTTTATATCTTACAGCCTTTTTTTGCCTTTGTAAATGAAGAAAAGTTTCCTGAAAATGGATGGATGGTGTACAACCCGATGTCTGAATATAGGAGACAGGTGAATTATTACAGTTGCCATTGCCTGGTGCTTTCATATCTCCCAGCTTGCATAGAGGAATTACTGTTTGTACATTTCTCTTATCAGCTGTTGGGAGGGGGTGGAATTGAAACTTGAAGAAAAGTAAAGAAAAGAAATAAAACACTTGAGCCTTTAAAAAACCTAGAATGTCACAGGAAGGTAATCTTTGCACTTTGGAGAATTGATGCCTCTTACAATGTGCCCCTGCTAAGTGAGCACAGGTGGGGAGAATGTGCCAAATCCGTAATTGTAGTATCCTAAACATAGATTGGATTTGTTCTTCTTCCCAAAATGAAGTGGGGGAAAAAATTAGCTTGTTTTGGAAACAGCATTGCTTTACACAAATTATAGGTGTCTGTCAGTATTCTTCATTGCTCTTTATGTGATCTTGGAAATGTCACTGAAAGAGGATGATATTTCATTTTAAAATGACTGTTAGATAATTAAAGTATGACATTAAAAAAATTAAATAGCAAACAATAATAATTTCCTTGGGCTTTTTTTTACCCTCCTTAGTTTTTTTGGTTCATGGTTTAGAAGTCTAAGGCCCAAAAATGGTAAAATACAAACACCCACACACAAACCCCACTGTGTGTGTGGAGGACTTGGCAGTATTTCTCTTGGAAATGCCTTACTGGGCAGAGTGCAACTAGGAGTTGTTCTTTCTGAGTAAGAAAGTTACCCTGAATCGTACTTTTAACCTAACAGTAGTATCAGGCTACAGGGAGGAAATGTTGTAGTGAGACTTCCTCTCCCACAGTCTCTCTTCACCAGGGAAGGTGGAAAAGCAGAGCTTTAGGGAAGGAGAGAGGGTAATTTTCTTTCCTCAATCCACAGTTAAAGAGATACATCTCCTTGTTTGTCATTGTTTTGAAACTTACTATAAGGCTAGAATTGTGTGCATAAGGGTGTGAGATGACAATGCAGGTGTTTAAGGCTGTGAATCCATCTGCAATCAGCAGGTTTGTGTGGTCTTGTAATCTGTTTTGCTTCTATTGCTTTGAAGTGGTACTTAGTTAAATTGTTACACGTGGCCATAATACCATGTAAAATTGAGGAGCAGAATTATTACTTGTTCAGCCAAAAATACAGTGAGTAACTTCATTTTATGTTTTAGGGGCTGCCTAACGAGCGGTGGCGAGTGACTTTCATTAACGAGCATTATGGGCTGTGTGACACGTACCCGTCACTGCTGGTCGTGCCGTACAACGCCACAGACGATGATCTCAAGAAAGTTGCTGCCTTCAGGTCCCGAAATAGAATCCCGGTGAGTATCAGCTGGTGGAACGTGCCTGGTGGTGTAGCTCATTTTAAGTTGTATCCAAACAACTTCTGGCTGAACATGACACAGAGGATGGTTTTTTTTGGGAATGATTATGGCAAAATATCTTTGATTGGCTGGTGGTTTTCACTGCCTGAAACTGGTGTCTTGGTCAGACCACATTTTTGTTTTTCCTCCATAACAATCACCCCTGACAGCTTCATTGGTTTTAACTTGACTTGCCCAGGAATGATGGCCAGCAGTGCAGTTTCCCTTGATGAGGAATGAGCCTTACACTGCCATATGCACTGGTTACTATTGCTGAATGCCCATAACAAGTCACAGATGTTGTCCTGCAAGCAAACCACATGGCATTCAAACATAGTTCCACTGGTCAGTCCTAAAATAACACCTCATACATAGTCTCTTTTTTGAATTCTTGGGCTTTTTAATCTGTAGAATAAGAGAAACCCGTTTGACTTCTTGAGTTTCTTTAATGAAAATTCTGTGAGATAAGAGAATTTTTATGTATCAGCTCTTTACAGCATATAGAAAATATTAATTTCTATCCCAATACTTTTTTTAACTGGTGTTTCCCTTTGTCAAACTTGGAAGATGTGCTGGATTCTTAGTGTCAGAAAGCTGCCTTGAATTTCAGTTTCCAACAGATGCACAGCTCAATGTGACAAATATTTGTTAGATATGGTATTTACTGACAGACTAGGTCTATAAGTATAAATTTACTATATACACACACATATCTGTATAATATATATAATGTGTATAGAATACATAGATGTAATGTACAGCTTGTGCATATAGCTCTAATAACCTAGAGGTGTCATCCCTGTCATCTCAAGATTCATGACAGGCTTTTAGGTATGCTTGTACAGTCAGAGTAATTTCCTTGGTAATAGTAATTTTATTAAAATAGTAATTTAAAACAGTAATTTAATTCTTGTCAAGAAATAGCCACTCATCCTCACCCCATCCTCCCCTCCTCACTGGCAGATCTTTTCTGATCTACACCTCAGGAGTGAACACTTTCTGAGGATTGGATTTTGGGGTTTTTTTTCTTTGAACTCTGATCTTCTTTCCCTCTGAACCCACAAGTTTTAGAGTGAGTGAAAATACTGTTACTTAATATTTTCCAACAATGAATTTGCATTTTTTGCCTGCATCTTGGGTTTCTTGCTTATCTTTAATCTCTGGCATTGCATCTGTTCCCTGGGCAGCAGCTCACTGTCTTTTGTGGCAAGTCCTCTCTGGCTCAGAACAACAAAGACAGCATGTGCTTCGCTCCAGTGCCTCCTCTTTGTAAAGAGGGCTGAGGAACAAAATGTGCTTTAAAGAGAAGAGGAAACATTGAAGATACTGCAGGAAGGTTCAACTTCCCTTCCTTATCCAAAAAAGGGAAAAGTTGTTCTTGTAGAATTGAAGCATCTTAGTCACCATTTCTACAAGTTCATTCTCCTGAGTTATTTTTTAGTGTCAGCAGAGATTGCTGTGTTTGTTACCCGTTTACTTTTCAGGATTATTTGTGTAACCTAAGACTTGTAGGAAAATATTAAAATATATTGGATTATATAGGTAAGTATGACTTCAGTAAGCATCAAATACATAAGAGAACTCTTTTGAAGATTATTATTAAATTTTATGAGACTAGAAGCAGTTGAGATATCAGGGGATTGTATTTTGAAGAAATAAAAAAAAAGGTGTTAATTTTCATACTGTGTATTTTAAAGAATATAGCTATAAGTTATGATTTTTTACTAAAGTGATTTTCTTCTGCTGTGTGTTTGCCATGGGAGCAGGTTCTCTCGTGGATTCATCCAGAGACCCAAGCTGTAATCATGCGCTGCAGTCAGCCCCTTGTTGGGATGAGTGGCAAGAGGAATAAAGATGATGAAAGATACCTTGATATCATTAGGGAGGCCAATGGGCAGATCTCCAAACTCACCATCTATGATGCAAGGCCCAATGTCAATGCAGTTGCAAACAAGGTAAACAGATGCTTCTAATGTCTTATTTTCAAAGGGAATGAGGAGACTTGCTTTGAAGTTTTTTGTGAGGAGGTTTTGGAGAATTGTAGTAATCTTAATGTAGATAAATTCACATAATCAACTCCCGAGACTCAAGGCTGTGAAAGGACATGGGCATCTAAAGTAGGTCCCTAAGCAGTTTCAGGAACATATGTGGATTTCCAGACACCCTTTACAGTGTCTTTTCTAGGCCAAGCACAGATCTTAGCATGGGGCTGAAGTTGGGCATGACTCCACTCTGCACTGGGAGGTAACTGTAGGCTGGGCTGTAGAGCATTGGAATGACAGGCCACCTCTGTGCAACCTTCAGATCCTCTGGGAAAATTCTGTCCTAGGAAGGATGTGTACCTAAAGCCAAGCCCACTGGCAGGCATCCTTTGCTTGGGTATTCCTAACCATTACATGAACTACTGCAGACCTATCCTGGCATCCAGCAAATAAAGAGAAAGTGATAAATAAGTTAATTTGGGTGCTTGCACTCTAAACAGCAGTATAGATATGATCTTGGACACCTTGGTACCTGTTGTTCTTCCCCAGGTGCTTGTATTTGGTAAGTACAGAAACTGTGTTTTCATTGGGTAAGGTGACTATTTCTTTGTTATCTGTGATCAAAACTTAAATGGGATCAGAATCATATACCAGCCTAGGCTGACACTGATCTTGAAAAACTATCTCCTCTAACCTTTCAGGAAAAAAAGGTTTGCCTGTGCATTGATTTCTCCTCTGCTTATTCCTCCGCTCTGTTGGGGATTAGATTACTTAGGCAAGCTCAGTACACTGTGTCAGTGTTGTTTTGGGCATGGAGCACAGTAGACATGCATGTTCTCCATCTTTATATGCAAAAATCATGTTAGGGAGTGGTGGTGGAGACAAGTTGAATGCTTTTGTTGTAAGAGAATGTGCCACAGCTGGGGATAGTCCCTTAGTCATGGAACTTCAAGTGAATGAAAGGGATGTGCTCTTCAGGACTTACTAGTGAAGGTGTGTGTCTGCACAGCAAAGAGCAGGAGAGCTGAGCTCCAGAGGGCTTGTGACCTGAGTGAAATTATAAGTGTGATTATCTGGAGAGAAGGGATTCTAACTTCCAAATGGTTTTGTGGAACAAAAGGAACACCAGTTTAGGGAAATGAGTCCTCTTCAGTGTTTGAGCTGAAAGGAATATGAAATGGTAGAACCTGTTTGCATCTAAGAGGTTTATAACTAACAAATGTTGAGTTGTTTTCAAGAATAACAATAATATTCCAGGAGGACAGCAATACTGGTAGTTTGCTCTGTGCAATTAAGTATTTGTACCTGTAGTCTTCTTCTCTATAATCCAGAATGTAGTTTAAGCTTTGTTACTATATTTGTGTGTATAGTACACATTCTTTCAGAGGCTCTGTCCTAGGGGCTGTTTTAACCTGATGGCTTGTATTTTGAGGGTCTGCCTCAATTGTTTGTGTTTTACTGTACAAATCCCATTGTCCTCTACACACTGATTTTTTATGGGTGAACAAAACACATACTCTTTCTATTTTCCTTGTGGAAAGATTGTCAGTTACATCTTTGAAACAAGTGGGGTAAAACATTGAGTTTGTCCAAGAACTGCAGAAAAATTAAGGTAATGTCTTATAGACAAACTTGATGTACATGTTTTAATTAACTCCTCATATGTCTAAATATAAAATGCACAATCAGAGCAGTAGACACAGTAGGATACATTTCTGGGTCTAAGGGAGAATCACATAACAAGTGCAAATCACTGTTAATCAGCACTGAAAATATTTTGTGAACACCTGTGAAGTTTTGTCTTTGTTAAGCAAAACTTTGGGCTGTGCTACTCCTGCATTGCTGTGTTCCTTGTCCATAGGTCAAGACAGAGTCAGGAGCTGCAGCAGCCCTGATGCTGAAATTACAATCATTCCTCACGAAGACTTCATAATACTCAAAGAAAAGAGAAAAATCCACTCATTGCTTCTTTCAGTGCAGAGCCTGGCAGCTCTGATAATAACCCCACATCTGAGAAAAGAGAGAGCACAGAACAGAGATACTGTGCTGCTGTGTAGCAGTGTAGGTGGCACTCATGGGGAAAGGCTACACAGTGCTTTAGGCTCTTGTCTGATGTATAGCTGGTGGCTGCAATGGCATATAAAGGCAACATATATTTATCCAAATTTGTGGCATGTTTTTGCTGTCTGCAGGAAATGCTGCAATTTTGCAGCTCTCTGAGCTTGAGGGAGCTGGTGATGTTGAGTGTGGAGAAAAGGAGGCTCACGGGGGACCTTATCACTTTATACGAGTGCCTGAAAGGAGGTTGTAGCAGGTGGGGGTCAGTCTCTTCTCCCAAGTAACAAGTGATGGGGCAAGAGGAAATTGCCTCAAGTTGCACCAGGGGAGGTTTCAATTGGATAGCAGTAAAATTCTATTTGTGGAAAGGCTGTCCGGAGAAGTGGTTGAATCACTGTCCCTGGAATTATTTAAAAGATGTGGCACTTGGGGGTGTGGTTTAGTGGTGGGCTTGGCACTGCTGGATTAATGGTTGCACTCAGTGATCTTAAAGGTCTTTTCCAACCCAAACGATTTCATGTTTATCTTTGGAAAATCTCATCGGTGGCGTTGTGCCCTAAAATATGTGTGGGTTTTCTGCTTCCTTTGGTGACCAGGCACATCCTCTGCAGTGGTGGTGGGGAAATGTTTTGAAAGAGCAACAGCAGCAGAACAAACTTTTTACTTATGTGGCTCTTTAATATCGTAACAATCTAAATATATGTTTGGTCTTCAGCACTAAAATTCAGTTTTAGAAAAGTTAGTTTACTTTAAACATTAATGTTATTGCTAATTTACTTCTTAAAGACAGAATCTAAGATGCTTGAACATAATTTTTAAATTAAAGGTATCTTATTCTTAACTAAACTTTTAAATTTATTTAGCCAAACATTTTATCACTTTTGTCTATTTCCATGTCAAGTAACATTCCTTCTTGCTCCGCTGAAAAGAGCGTGTATATAACTAAAGTTAATTTCAGATCTCTTGTTTGCAGGCAACTGGGGGAGGATATGAAAGTGAAGATGCATATCCCAATGCAGAGCTTTTCTTCTTGGACATTCATAATATTCATGTCATGCGGGAATCTTTGAAGAAGCTGAAGGACATTGTTTTTCCTAATGTGGAAGAATCACACTGGTTGTCAAGTCTGGAATCAACCCATTGGTTAGAACATATAAAGGTAACTTTTCCTTAATTGTTTGAAAAATGTTTGTCCAAATCTGTCATATCATACTTGCTCTCTCCACTAAGCTTTGCAATAGTCCTAGAACACATCAAACTACTTGGCCTACAAAAAAACAATATCCCTGAGTGATGGCTTTTTTTGCCAAGTAATCTTAGAGTATCTGATGAGACTCATAACTAAGCAATAGTAGGTGAAATTCAATGTTGTCTGCCTCGAGTTAAGAGTCTCTAGTAGAAGAATCCATTCTTAGTCTGATTGGCTTTACATGTGTGAGACCTGATTTATTTTGGTTTCTTGCAATACAGGCCTGCAGATGACTGTCATTGCGAGGTATTACTAAATACTTTAGTTCTCAGCGTGTATGTGACTTTATTTTGTGAATTATGGTTTTGTAAATAAATCTTGTAAATTTATTTGTAAATTCTGTAATTTTCATCTGGTAGCACAAATGAAATACTTAAGCTGGTAATTCACCAGTGTTCTTACTAGTCGACCTTTGAATCTTTTGCCTCAAGTACAGCCGTGCAGAAGTAATTAGAGTATTATGTAATGAATCCTACTTAATACAATTTTCATCTTAATTTAATATTTGGAAAATAAGTATATTAGAAGGGTACCAGCTCCTTTTTCCAACAACTGATAATTCAGTCATTTCGTTCAAAGAAAGGAGTCAAGTGAAATAACACTGAAATTTTAGAGAATGTATCCTATGGTAAATCCCCTCTTTCTCTGAAAAAGAAGCTTATGTTCTCTGGTTTATCAAGGTTACTGTTTTCTGCCCTGTTTTTAAGAATTTGCTGAGAGATGAATTTGATCTTACTAAGGGATTAGAGAACCAATCTGTTTCTGTATTTTTATGCAAGAAATTCACTTGATCTCTTAAAAAATTATTAAACAATTAGCTACACTGCTCTTTTCAGGTCTTTAAATGAAATGAAAACAGCATGAATTCAGGTGCAAAGAAATCACTCAGTGTTACCATTTGAGCAGAAATAAGCTGTGCTGTTTGTTTGCTGTGTGTTGCTCCTGGGCAGCTGGTGCTGACAGGAGCCATTCAGGTGGCAGACAAGGTGTCGTCGGGCCGGAGCTCGGTGCTGGTTCACTGCAGCGACGGCTGGGACCGCACGGCACAGCTCACCTCCCTGGCCATGCTCATGCTGGACAGCTACTACAGAACCATCGAGGGCTTCCAGGTTCTGGTGCAAAAAGAGTGGATAAGCTTTGGACACAAGTTTGCCTCGGTAAGAATCAGAAGATAATCGAAAAGACTGTGCAGGATTAACTTTCTGAAAAGCTTCCAGTGTTAAACTGCTCACTTTGTGTCAGGGTTTGATAATTCCTTTTGTTATTTTTGAATTTAGATTTAAAACATTTCCAGGTAAACTGAGCGGAACTTTTGGGTTTGGACCCTTGCTGTTCTTTCTCTGAGAACTCATATTTTGTCTTTTGCATCCTTTTAAAATCATAGAATTGCTAGGGTCACTGTGATTGTTGAGCAAAGAAAATAAGGAGGCAGAAAAATTGTCCTCTCAGATTCTTCAGATGAAGATCAGATAAAGCTGGGACATGAGGGTCTCCATCATTCTTTCTTTGGACTGTTTTGACTGTCAGAAGAAGCAGATGAATGAGTCTGGCCAGCGTCTTCTGAGTGAGATTTTGTGTGCTAATTCCCAAATATTCTGAATTTGTTGTAATAGCTCCCTAGAGGCTGTCACTGGTAATGCTGGCACTGCTCCTCTTCAGCTGTCTTCTGGACAGAAGGTTAGAAGCTCAGGTTAAGTAGTTGCTTCCATAGCAAGTCCTTAATATTTCAGCAGTATGTGAATAATTTTAATGGGAAATTCACAGGATATTCTGAGTTGAAAGGGACCCTGTTGATCCTGTTTGTATTAGAAAACTTTTCAAAGTCTTAGTGGAACTTCTAAATGTGGTAGCTAACCATATAACCAGGAAATCTATATGAGGAACCTGGAGGAGCAGATTAGGTTGCTAGGGAGGCTGTGCTGTTACTTGTTATAAACATTTCAACAGTGTTGCTTGTTGGTGCTGAATCTTGTAATTCACAGTGAGAAGTTTCTGCAACTTAGTAGAAGTTACTTGCATGGATATTTTGTCCCTAATGGAGTATTCTAAGGATATTAATATTGCTAAAATTCGGAAAAGAGGCAATCTGGAAAAAATCAAGAAAAGAAAAATATACCTATCTGTGTGTTTCATGCCCATTTTACATTTGCAAATGTGAAGGAGTATTGCAGTCACTTGGAAGTCCACGTACTGCTACTCAGCATGAATCACCTTGCCATTTACATGTGCTTGTAGGCTGTGGCAGTTTTTGGTCTGACATTCTAAAGGTGCTTTGAGGCTTAGGAGGTTTGTATTTTGGTTGTTAGGAGTGATAGCTGACGTAGTCTGGTTTTTTATGTACTTGTGGTCTTTTAGCAGTGATATGTTTTATAAACCTTTAAGTATTCCGTCTTGGTACAGCCACAGAAAAATGTGAAGCCAGTGGCTTGACTTTTTATTCTCGTATTTGATTTTGTACTTGAAAAAGTTAAGAGTCAGGATGCAGATAAAATTAGGGTATAACTAGGAGACTAGTAGTCAAACACGTGTGTTATGGTTTAACACAGCTTAAAAAGAGATATTGAAGGTATTTTCTATCCTTAACTATTCTCTGATAAAAAATTACAATGCAAACAGAAAATATTTTGGTCATTCATACTCCGTTTTTGCTTTGTAATTATTTGGTGGAATTGTGACTTTGAATGGTGAGACCTAAATACTTAGGGCAGTTGGAGCAGTTCCTGAATCTCATCTCTGAAACCATTGTTGTTTCATTTTCCATTTAGTAGGGAGTTGAAGAGTAGAGTGTTACTTACATTGTCTGGGTTGGCACAAGCTTCTTGTTTTTATGCTACCAGGGCTGTAGTTTGGATTATTTAATATCAGATAGGTCTTTAAATGACTACTTCATAGTTCCTCTCCATATTTTATATCAAATGAGGTGAGCAATAAGTTTCCTTGTTGAAAAGGAGTTCCCTACCCCAACTTTTCTGTGTGCTGAATTTAGTGCACTCTCCAGATGATAAATTTGCTCATGTGGAATTTAATTCTAATCACGTATTCAAATATGAGACATAATTATAGATGGAAGATAGTCAGACATCCTGAAACTGCTAACTGTAGTGGAAGTGGACAGACTTGCACTCCTTACTAAACACATATATGAGTCTTAATGGATAACAAGTATTTCAAACCATGAAAACTGAAGAGCAAGGAAGTCAATTTGGTTTTCTTCTTTATAGCCCTTTTCTAGTCATTTGTTACTGTTGACTGAGTTCGGCTGCAATCCCTCACCTCTCTCTATTTCCTCCCATTCAATTCTATTATTTTAAACTGTCTTGCAAGCCATTGTACAGAGTAGTGTACTGCTCTTATAATTTTTCATGTCCTTGAGGCATTAAGCTTGCTATCTTACAGGCAGACAACATCTTAGATCAACATACCTGCTTTTCTTTTGTCTCCTCCAGCAATTACATTCAAACAGAATTATGGAATGAATAGAACTCTTTTTCTCTGATTCTCTTACCTGTTCTCAGCTATCAAATGCAAAAAGGAAGTAAACAGCTTTTACCAAATCTACTTGTTGTCTGTGGGACAAATTCCTTTGATTGTCACTTTGGGCACCTCAGAATAAGAGGCTCACGAAAACTTTAACAATCTGTTAATTTTATGTGAAGAACGTGAACGTTTTTTTTAATCTTCATATTTGCCTGCTGTCTCGGGGTGAATGTTAAGGTTCAAGTGTGGAGGAGAAAGAGAAGGTTGTGTGGATAATTTGATGATCTAGGTCCTGCAGCTTAAAATAAAAAGGAAGACAAAGTATGCAGCTTGGCTTTTGACAGACTTACCATGCAAATATAGTCCAGAATGTCTTGATCATTTTTTAAGTAACGGATGCTTCAACAGTTCTGCTTGTCTAATAATCAGCAGGTTTTTATAACAGGACCAGTTATTAGTTTGGGTTTTTTTTCAGACGTCTTTGGAACAGCTTTGCAGTATTTCTCTGTATCTGAATCTCTCTTCCTTGGTGCGGTGACTAATTTTGAAATTGTAACAGTGGTTTGCTTTATTGCAAAAGAATTAATGCTCTAGTACAAAATGAGAAACTGTGTCTGTTGCCATAAAATAGCATGTTTCAGTTAACAGGAGGCTGTTTTGCTTCATTTCAGAGAATAGGCCATGGTGATAAAAATCATGCTGATGCAGACAGATCACCCATCTTTCTCCAGTTTATTGATTGTGTGTGGCAGATGTCTAAACAGGTACGTTGTGTTATTCTTCAGAAGGTAATAGTGTAAAGAGATTACTGAATTAAAACCCTACATCTTTATTTTTTTGAAAAAAAAGTATTTGAAGAGGACAGGATACCCCTCTGCTCTGACCTGTAGTAAAAAAAAGTGTATTTATTTTGTGAAAGAGATATACAGGCTGGGTTTTGTTTGCTGGACAGGGCACTGGCTGTGCAGACATGGCTGGGGTTCCTGAATACAGGATTCTCAGACACATACTGAGGGATGTTTCATACCTGGCAGAAAGCTTTTATAGGAATTGCACCCAGCTGTCTTAATGGGGTCTGTTGTTTTGTTTGACCATTTTGTGAAGCCCTCCCTTGAACTGCAGGGACACATGTTTTGTCAATGCTTAAAAACAAAGCTAGGGAGCTTCTGAGTGCTGTGATTTAAACATTGTAATGTTAGTAAGTAATGAGACAAAGCAGTGAACTTGGTTCATTTCGGGCTAAGGATCAGGACCTTTATTTTCCTTTATGGTGCTGCACTGTAAGAGTACACTGACGAGATTCTGTCCTGCTGGTAGAAGTGTATGTGTAATTATTCTCTATTTTATTCCCTTTATAAATTAAAGGTAGGCAGAACATTTTGAGAAGAGATTTTTTCAATGGCTAGTTTGAGAAAATTGAACACTTTGTGTCATTGGGACACTTAGTCTGCTATAAAGTACATGAAAGTATTACCTTGAAATTTTCTACATTTGTAGATGTATCCATGCTTCTAAACTCTACCTTCAGCCTTTTAATGAGGGCATGTGCATATCTCCCTGTGTTTTCCATGTAAACAATGAGTTTGTCTTTCCTGGTTTTAGTTTCCTACGGCCTTTGAATTCAACGAGCAGTTCCTGATTACAATCCTGGATCACTTGTACAGCTGCCGCTTTGGCACTTTCTTGTATAACAGCGAGTTTCTCAGAGAAAAAGAGGTTAGTCAAACCACTGATTGTGTCATTGAATTGCTCTTCACTCTAGGTGACTGCAAAATTTTTGGTTGTATTGTATTTGGTTATAGTCCTTACAGACAGTGATTTTTGCTATAGAATAGTGCCATGCAGTCCCTAATATACTTGTCACACATTGGTTTTGGAATCTTTCTAATACAAAAGTGTATTATGCTTCTAAGTCAACCAGAAGTGTACTAATTTTAGAATGTAACAGATGGCTTCTATGATGGATTTCTTGATTTTATGCAATTATTTACTGTTCTTATTTTGATTTCATTTTAGAAAGTGACTGAGAAAACATTATCGTTATGGTCTTTGATAAACAGTGAAAAATCTAAATACACCAATCCTTTTTATAGTAAAGAGCTAAATCGAGCGCTTTATCCAGTAGCCAGCATGCGGCATTTAGAGCTCTGGGTCAATTACTACATCAGGTGGAACCCAAGGATTCGACAACAGGTAAGTACATTCTCCATAACCTACAAAAAATGCTGTTAGACATTGGAAATAAGGATTGTGTCATAACTGACTTGGAGAGCAGCACTTGTAATCTGTTCAGGTTTTTAATGTTATATTTGTAAAGACAGGAAAAAAGTGAAAGTAATTATTTAGTTCTCTCTTAGCTCATTGAGCTTATTTCCCTGTTGAGTAGCAAGTCATCCTTGAGCTCTTTCTAGCCCTTTTTTTTGCACACATGTCTAAGGGCATTTGATGCTACTAAATCCTGAATGACAATGCTTAGAAATGGGGCTGGCTGATCCCTGAAGAGGTGGGCCATTAGCAACACAAACACAGTTGCTTTGCTTGGTCTTTCTCCTTTTGCTGAGAGAGGGTATGAAACGATTTACAAATGAAATGACCTATTGGGTCCTTTCTCTTTGAAAGCTATATGTATTGATGGTGAGATTTAATTTTTTTCATGTAACATTTATGACCCAGCGTTGTTTGCACTGTGGGTGAAAGCTGTTACTGAAAATTACACAAGTGGATGAGATTGGAAGGCCAGAAAAGCTTTTATCAAATGGCACAGAGTTCAGTTCTGTGGTTTTAATCCATATGGACACTCAGTGTTTGTTACAGTCTTGCCGGCAATCTCAGCCATGTGGCAGATAAAGATTGTGTATGTAGACTTTTTTGTCCTTTTTAACAGTTTGTGGAGATTTGAGTAGGAGAAGATAGAGGAGCAATTTGTTTGACAGAAGCAGTCTTCACAGTCCAGCCCTTGGAATGAGTCAGTAGTTTTCAAGCAATACACTTCCATTTCCACAGCTGATCTCGTGTATTATTTACAGCACTTTAGAGGCTTCAGGAAAGCCTGATAGTTTGCTATGGCTTTTTACAAGTACATTGCCTGTTGGAATTGGAAGTTCTGGTTTTAAAGCTTTTGTTGCTTGTTGTGAAAGATGAGGGTGTTTTGCAAAAGGTGACTATAAAGATTTATTTTAGAAAGTGAAGGATTATAAGACATGCGAATTAGCTGTAGATCTACTTTAAAATGCAGTTTGCCATTATTAGGGAGAGCTTTTTGGCAGGAGTTTCTCCTTAGAGATGCAAACCCAAGTGACAGTATTCCACCCTGATACTATTGGCCCCTCGTTTTCACCATTTTTGTACACAAAATGCAACTTCTTTTTTCTGCACATGAAATTTATGCTTCATCTTCACTTAAGCAACTGATTAATGAACATGTGGCCTAAAGCATTTTTTGGATGACCTTTCTTAGTGCTATTCCTTAGAAGTATGCTAGCAAAATTATCCTCCATCACCAGTCTTCTTAGTACCTGCATTCAGCATTGATCCAGCTTCCACGGTTGCCTCAGCATTCATCACAATCCTCATATGGATGCATAGTGAGTGGTGCATCTCAGAGTGCTGGTTGAACGGGTTTTGAACTGGTGAGCTGTTTAACCATTTGCTGCTGAAACCCCACTGATGGCTTTGAATTACAGGCAGTTAGCTGTGGAACAGCACCAACTTCTATATTCAGATGAAGGTAACTTTAGGCTTTCTCTCTGCTCTGGACATTTGTAATAGTTCTTTTCCATTTGTTTCATTGATCTGAAAACGAAGTTAAACTCGAAGTGGAAACAGTTTAGAGGCTCTTTCTGAGTAATCTCCTGAAAGCCAGAGCAGTTGCTTTTAAACACATGCAAGTTTACTTAGAGAATTCACTAATAAAGTTTTATTTCACTTGTTTATTTACACTAAGTTGCAAATTTACTATTAAAAACTCAAGTAAATTTCATCAGTGAGAGAACTTATTTAAACTAAAGATATGAATCTTAATCTGAGCCGTGTAGCTAAAATAATCTGGCTAAACACTATGTTTTAGGGAAGATGCTGAGACATTTGGCTTCTGGACTCTAAAACCTTTTAGTAAGTCAAGAAAAAAGCTTTGGTCAAGGTATCCAAGTAACTGTCTTGCACAAGATAACAAGATAAATAGATAACAAGGAAATAAAGTCCATGTGCTCCGGAAAGTGGTGGCTGATTTTACTGAGGTAGGACAAACGATTTTGTGAAAGATTGACTTTGAGGGAGACAGCTGGAAGGCAGAGGGCTCTCAGGTTACAGCAGTGAGAATTTCTGTTTAGCTATGACTTGCTGCACCTGCCAGGAAGCCCTGGATACTCGAGCAGCCTGTGTGCAATGGTTGGAGTGAAGTGCTAAGACTAACATGGATCTCTTCCTAGCAGCCAAACCCCGTGGAGCAGCGTTACATGGAGCTCCTTGCGTTGCGTGATGATTATATCAGGAGACTTGAAGAGCTTCAGATCACAAATAATTCTAAGATACCCAATTCATCAGCCTCATCAACATCTCCCTCACAAATGGTGTCCCAAGTACAAACACACTTTTGAAGAAAATGTTGGCTTCTTTCTATACTGTAATAGCAAGTGGTGCTTAACATAGATCTATAGCTTAAAGAGGAATATTCTAATGCCTTACACTAGACTGTCCTAACACAAATTATTTTAGACTGTCTTCATTTGAGGAGGACTTCAAAACAAACAAACCCAACTCTTCGTGCCTTTCAGAACCTGTGGACTGGGAACATTATTAGTCAACTCATAGCTATGGAGGGTTTTAAGAATTATTTTGGTAGGTCTGGTACAATTGAAATTAAATTGATTTATTGTTTTCATAAGAATGCTTTTATTTATTACGTTTTAGGTTATGTTTCTGTAAGGAAATTGATGCTCAGTCTTACATGTTGTGAATAAACACAATAATGGTAATAGGAATATTCACATTGTATAAAATAAAGTATGTCTGTATTCCTGTTAGGAATACATCCGTGGAGTTCATAAGAGAAAAATTAATTCTATTGCAAGATGTCAGAGAGAAGTGTTGAAACTTTCTGATTACCTGAGAATTCAAAATTTTCCTTTTTTTAAATAGAAATATGGAAGGCATTTCACTGATATGCTTTGAAATAAAAAATTCAAGTAGCTCAGTAGATATCAAAATAAAAGAAACTTTTTTATTGTAAATTGATTTTATTTTTTTTAAACAATTAAAGTTGTACTGGATTCTGAGAAGTTCTGTTTGGGCTAGCTGTTTAGCACTAAAGTACAACACAAATTATCACTGTGGGCAGTATTGGTTCTTTGGATTCATACAGAACTAAATGTTTCCAAAAGAAGGTTTATATAATTAAAAACAGAACCACAGAGACATTGCTTAAATATCCAGCAATAGCCATAGTATTAAAGCTTCTGTTTGTCTTCTAAAATAAATGTGCCTGTTTAAAGGAGCTTTTATACCAAAGTAGACAAAAAATCTTAGTTATAAATAATTTTGACAACTTGTACATTTATACTTTACTGTTTAATTTAACTCCTGTTCAGCAGATTTATTCTAAAGTATTTAAGGGGCTTTGGTATCCAAGATTTGCATAGTGTGCACTTACATTGAACATTCAAGTGAGTTCTAGTTTCAAGCCTACCTTTCAGAGGCTTTTTTTGTAAGTCTTGAATTTGTTCCTTTCAGGTATTTTTAAAATAGTTGCAAGCATTTCTTATGACAGCACAAACTTTGCTCTGTTTAATTAAAATTTTGCATATTCTCAGAAGTTTATTGATATTCAGGCAATCCAGGAAATACTGCAAATCAGAATCTGTAAAGGACTCTAATATTGTTATTTTAAAGGAGATATTTTGATGCTCGGGGCTTCTGTCATTGTAAATTATTGTACGTGTGGTGAGTTTTGATCTGCAAAATATAATAGGATTATATATAAATTAAGTTTTGTGTAAGTGTATATAATATAGTTTATTAGAAATTCTGCAGGTTTATAAATTGTAAATATTTTGCATATGAAAACTAAATTTAAAGGTATAGTTCCATAAAATAAGTCAAAGTTTAGAGGACACTGAATATTTAAAACAGTATTTTTTCAAAGGAATAAAAATATACCGCCTCTGGATTTAATTCAGTATATGCACTGAGTTGCACTATGTTTTCAGGGAAGTTCAGAGCATACAGCATGTGTGTTCTAAATACACATAATTGTATGACTTTTTCCTCTAAATTTCATTCTCCCATCTATACTCTCCAATATGTGTATCCAAAATAACAATGTTGTCCCCCTTGTTAAGGTAAGTAAGATTCATTACATCAGATAAACAAAGAAGGATACTCAGTTGTTCATGATGTATTTTACATTTTGAAAGCTATGCATACGCTGGTATATTTGCCTTCTATTTACTTGTGGTTTATTAAAGGAAAAAAGCGCTATTTTTATTAGAATATTTCAAGTTTCTGTATTTGAGTTTAACATACTGGTGATATCTCTGAGCGGTGTGAAAAAGTTCTGAAATCAAATAGTTTTTACTGTGTAAACACTACATGATAACCTATTACATTTGGGAAAGTGTAATATAATGGAAAGGATCTTTTTGCACATACTTCATTACATTCCTCTCTGTTCCTATTACTCTTCAACTGAATTTGTCTTTGAAGCTCTCTAACATGGCTCTGTGTGTGCTTGGAGTTTTTCAAGTCAGCAGATAAGATGTGTTTTAATTGTTTTTACAGATGAGACCAACATAAGGGTGATTTTAATCCAATATGTTCTGTAAAATACTACTTGTGAATGTAGGCAACCAAACTTATCAATGCTAACAGAACATCTCTCTCCTTCCCCCATGAGCGGGTGCTCTGGGCTGTCGTTCAGACCTCCTGTCCTCTGTGCACACTGTAGCCTGTTCCCTGCCGGGAGCACGCCTGGGGAAGCTTCTGATGTCGTGAAGACGAGGACTTGCAGGCGCTGAGTGCCTTCTCTAGGAGGGGTGAAAAAGCAGAGCTCGGTGTCAACATCACCAGCAATGAATGCCCAATATCCCATAAGAAATGTCAGTCTTGGAATGATCGTTTCGAATTTTTGTATTTTTTCTTCTATGGACATGAGGAAAATAAGCTAGGTTTTGTGCTGGGCTTCTGTTACTTATTTAGTAAGGTTATTTGTTGAATGCCTTCTTTATTTGTTCATGCCTTACCCTTTCCCCCAGCATCACTGTTATGGCTGTACCCAAGACATGACTTGTGTGCTACCTCCTGATGTATTGTTAACCTCTGCCTTGAGTTCAGGTGTTGTATCGCAGCGAGCATTCTGTCATGCATGAAAAAACATTATCTGTAACAGCGCAGGATCTCCTCAGTGCTACCCTTTCCTCACTAACAATATCGGCCGCTTTACTTGGATACCGCGGGACTGCTCTGGCGCCGGGCCCTATGGCGTTGGGTCGGCAGAGCAGTGGCCATCATCCGTCTGCCGTGTATGTGCGGGGAGGGAAAAATAAAGATGTCAGTGCTGAACCCTCTGCCTCCGCTCGCCCTTTTCGTGGCGCGCCGCCGTGTGCCGCGTCTCCGGGCTGGGTCAGGAATGGGCGGCGGGCGGGAGCTGCCCAGCGCGACCCTCCCTGGGCTCGGCTCGGCCCTGCCTGGCCTTCGCCCGGCCCGGCCCTCCCTCGGCCCGGCCCCGCCGCCCGCCCACCCTCGCGGCGCGGAGGCCTCTGGGAAAGCGCCGCCGCCAGGTGACAGCCCTCGGCGCTG
>VXBU01002993.1:947560-1018218 GCA_013400315.1 Bombycilla garrulus | reverse complement strand
CAAGTTTGGGCTGAGACCGTCCGCGGTTTTGAGTCTCTTCCCGATTGGTTTGGGGTCTTCTTCCGTGTGTGTTTTTAATCTGCAGAGGTGGGGCTGTCCCCAGGCACCGCTGTGCCCCCTCGGTGTGCGGTGTGTCGGGAGTGCTGTCTGTGTGTCCGTACCGTGTGCGGTGTGTGTGTCCAGGTGTGTGCGGTGGGTCCGCAGGGTCGCCCCAGAACTGTGCCAGGTGGCACCACATGTCCTCTGGCAGCCGCTGGCAGACATTCCTTCACTCAGAAGTTTCAACAAGACGCGGACTTCGGAACTGAGCTTAAAAATCCTTAAACAAGGAGTAGAAAGAAGTAAATGGAAATCTCATCCCGATGAAAACTAAATAGAAAGGAATATTTAAAATCAGTGCTAGGTTCCAATCTCCATATTCTTTTTTTTTTTTTTTTGTTAGTAAAAACCTCGGGGTTTACATCATTCTAGTGAGGATGGAAATCAAACGTCTATTTTCTGTCATCAAAACATCCACCTTTGTATTCCTTGTTAATGCACTTTCTTAAAATTTTCATCTTCCATTCTTCTGACCTTGCTCTACCCTGGGCCAGTTATATGTCCATTTGTCTTACATTTTACTTGTTTGCCAATGCGGTTGTACCAGGCCAGGCTAATGTGTGTGAATGTAGATGAGATAGAGTGCCAAGGCAGTCAGTACTGGTGTGTGCCCCACTGGTGCATGGGGAGAAGGCACATTGCTGTAATCAGTGTTCTGTGGAACACTGACACATCCCCTACACTGGTCTCAGGGGATGGTCCTGCATTCATATTTGTTTTCCTGCTGCTATTAGCTCTGTTGATGTAGTGATTCCTTGTGAAGATAAGCCATAGAAAAATAAATCCTTTTCTTAATTAACAAGTGAGTGCTTATTTGAAAACAAACTTGGGCAAACCCTAAAGAGCTACACTGGAAATTAGAGATATGAGACAAGGAGAAATAAATGAGGTAAGAAAAGGATTATTGTGGCATTTAAGCACTGGGCTCTTTTGCAAAACCTAAGTGAAGAATTCTCGAAGTAAATCTGGGTTCAGGTTCAGCACTAACCTGAGAGTTATCTTTCTTGTTCAAGCAGGGCTATCATAGATGTGTTTTAGTTGCAAAACAACATTGTGAGATCTAGTCCTGTGTAGAATGTGCAGGTGGGGAGAAACTATTAAAATTTATCAGAAAAATTTTGAAAGCTCTCCTGTTTCAGGTATGATATTGTTGCATGGATCTGTGCCTTACACCTAGCTATAGTTGCAGAGTTAATGTAAGGAAAAACCTTTTGTTCAGTAGTAATTGGTCATCTAAGGCTGTTACCCCCCATTAATGTCTGAGTAGGTGCACCTGCTGGGTGCTGGGTATATGTAAGTTTATTCACTTCAATGTCATGGAGCATTCATAGAATTCAAAGCTAGTTTATGAATTAACTAGAAAAAAATTTAACATTTTCTTTCTGTGCTTGACTTCTGAATAAGCATTCAATCTGTAGAAGAGCACAGCTGAATGGTTTGAAGAAAAGTGGCAGTTATCTGAGATACCAGCTGAGGCTGGGGTAACACTCAGGGCATTACACTCAGGTAATACTCAGTACTCCTTCTGGCATTCCCAGTTTTTCCTGGGATACTGGTGTGTGTTGAAGCAGCCCTAGTGCACTTCAGGCTGTCATTGCTTTTCCCTCTCAGTACTATGTTACTTGTGACCAGCACTGGTTCAGGGGACTGTTCTCAGATTGCATCACCTGGGGGTTAATGTGCTTCAGATGCTTTAGGGTTCTTGCAAACACCATAGGCTGTACAGTCCAGTGCTGTGCCATGGGAAAGCCCACCCTGAAAATTACCCAGGGTTTATTTCATGAATTGGAAAACAACGCAGCTAACTAGAAGTTACCCTTTAGAAAACATGTGCTTTCAACACTTATTATCAAATACAACAGTAGCATAGTTTCAATCTTTTAATACTAGCGTGAAGTAACATAATTCTGAGGATTTACAGAATAATCAGGACATATTAATAAGGACAGTATAAGTAGTTTCCTGTTACTTGGCCAAACTCATTCCATGGATGGCTTTAAGAAAAAAGCATGTGAATGGTAAAAATTACACTGGATTAGGAACAGAACATTTTGTAAGTTCCTAGGACCCTAACCTCCCTTTTAACCTCCTGACAGCTCTGTGTCTCTGACATGATCTAGTAAAATTCTTTTTCCTAGTTTGATCAATGAAATAGTTGCATTCTGCTTACAAAGCAAACTAAGTTTTATGATGTTAGTGATCACTTGTGGTGGTGGTTTCTGGATCTGCTCAGTTGCTGTGCTGTTCAAAATACAGATTTTGAATTACTGCTAAATAATTTGAAATTTCTGGTTTTGTAGCCCGACTGGATCCCACGTGGAATGGTGTAAACAGCTGATAGCTGCAACCATTTCGAGTCAGATTTCAGGGTCTGTCCCATCAGAGGGTGTGTCCAGAGAGTACAGGGTAAGTGACTTGACAAATGTATTGATTTGTGTTAAGATACAAGAGTGGAAGATCGGGAAGGTCCTTGCTATCTTGCTTAGGAGGTGGTAAGTATTTGAGTGATCACTGAGTGTTTCAGAACTAGAAACATCTCATATTGCTTTGGAGTTCTTTGAATTTGCTTCCTGTTTTCCCCTATAGTGGAATACAGTGCCATTGGAATATAGAATAGTGCCATTGAAGTCTACAGATTAAAAATTAACATAGGAGTGAAAGGAAATTTTGAAAGTCAATATTTTGAATAAAGCAGTAAAAGTGAGTTGTCTTTTCTTTTGATTCCTATATAAAATAATTGGTAAAGTAGATTATAGTTACAGGTTGGAGTGGTTTCTAGTGTGTGTTATTCAGAGTACAGAATTGAGCTCCTCACATTTCACGAAAAATAAATGAATGTCTTTGTTACTGTGCAGGAAACATAATTGAATGTCATTTTTGATGGGGTTTCTGCAGAGACACAGAATTTGACATCAAACAAACAAACAAGGCACCTTTTTCATTGCCTCCCAGTAATATTTTTGTCACTGAGGTAATGACTGCACAGTGTGATTCCCCTGAGTTCCACTGTGCTTTTGTGCCCTGTTCTTTCACGCTCACTGGTTGTTCCTTCATGCAGCCACTCAACTCAGCTGTCAAGGATGGAGCGTGGGCAGTTTTTCTCCTCTCACAACGTGACTCAAGTTACCCATGTTTCAATTCCCTTTAAGAAGCCCAATTTGCTGCTGTCTAGATCCCTTTTTCTTACTAGATTTGTAACAGTTTTAGTGTCTTCATAGAGAATGGCCAAAGGAAGATTTTTATCTCTTTTTCTTGTTTTGTTTTAACTAGATTTCAATTCACATATACTCTGTGATTACAAAGCACGTTGTCTGGAAATAGTGTATTTTACATTGAGTGACAGCTGGTCAGATTCAGCCTGAGTTTGAGATGAGCCCACAAAATGTTTTTGACTGTAGTGTATTTAAAACTTCAGCCTGAACAGAGTTTCACACTGTTGGCACAGTCAGCAGTTTGTAAAAGTAGTTCTCCCATATTACAGCAGCTGAATTGCAAGAGCTTTCTCCAGGTCAAGGCCAACGTTTTTGGTAAAGCACTGTGGGAAACCTTGCATTACATCTGTTGAGTTGTATTTGCCAAGGATTTCATTTTAGTAAAATCCAAGTGTGTAAACCTGGTGTTCAGTTTATCTCTGAGTGGAATGCATTCCTCTGGAAAGAAGGACACTGTTCAATTTTTAATAACTTTCATCTCTATACCAAACTCATCTCAGATATTATTTAACAGGAATAAATCTTATAAGACCTAATTAAAGTTCTGCTTCATTCTCTATCTCTGAGAAATGGAAGAAAAGGATTTAAGCCTGATGGTTTAAATTAAGAATTTTTGTGGATAAATTGTATTCGGCATCATTGCTTTGCTGTGATTTGAAATCCTGTATCTGTATATACAAATGGAATTATCTAAATGGAATTAACTAGATTCCATGATGGAATTTTTTATAGTTGCTTACTCAGTACCACTAGCAGGTTGGGTTTGTTTGTTATTACTGTGGAATCCACACATGAGAAGACAATGCCCATAGGATAGCTCAGTTTTCCTTTGAGACATCTTTCTCTTTTGATTCACTTTCCTGGATCTTCATTACCTTTGGTTGCCTCAAGTTGCTGCATTTAGAGATTATTTTACAACTCAGAACCATGAGGTTGGGTCAGATATGTGTGTTTGCTTCTGGAACTGGTCAGGCAGTTCTGTTGGTTTGTGCTGAATTTACCAAGAACCCACTGCTTTATTCTTTCTTTTATCCCTTTTTTTACTGCTTAAATTAATGTGTTTGCAAAACCAGGCAAATCTATTGATTCTTGTATTTGGCAGCGTTTCTCTTATGTGCCTCACCTTAGCAGGGAGGAGGGAAGCAGAGGGGCAGTTGATGGAATGGTCAGAGCTGGAGAGCTCTGGGAGAGCTCTTGCTTGCTAAATCCTACAGCAACGAGATTTCAGTCTGAGTTGAGCTCTGCTGTGTGTGTCTTCTCTGACACATGCTCTGCCTGCAGAGTGTTCTTGAGTGAGGGGCTCATATAAATGAAAATGGCTCAGATTGTAGTTGCTGACTACAAACACCTTCAGAAGTTGAGAAGAGTTGTCTTTTTCTGAAAGGTCCGGTGCCTCTCCTTCATGGTTGTTAGTGCAGGCTTATTGTCTTCCACCTAGAAGGATTACCAGGGTCTTTCTTCTCTTTTAACAATAGCACAGTGTAGCGGGATAAAAGGGTGATTAGGAATGAATGTTTCCAAAGAGCTTGGAATTTGTTACATCACTAAAATGAAGTGGCTGAGATTTCCTTTTTTTTTTTTTTTTGACCAAAACATTCTGCAAATGAGAGTTACTAGTTCTGCATAGTTTTGTTTTATTCTTTCAAAATCCAGCTATAATTAAAATGTTTGGGAGTAGAGCTCTTTTGGAAATCCAGTGAAATAATATACAGTGTCTTTAACAAATCAAATCTGTGTGTTTCATTGGATAACATTTTATATTTTAACTAACAGGTGTACAGGAGGCCAGTTATACGGGTAAGATTACCTTTGGCTAGCAGTGAACAGCCTCCTACCTGTGTGTCTCTTGTGCTGTGTGAGATCTTGGTGTGTCAAGCGTTCTTTACCTCATTAATGGGTTTTATGAACCAGTCAGACCATTTTGCTATGCAGTGCAACAGCTTCTTTGCCACAGAAATGCTTTATATACATTACAATGTTTCCGTGAGCAATAAAAGTCAATATGTAAGAGAGCAATATTTTTAAATTATTTTATCAATGTGCAATACTAACTTCAGTTTTATTACATTAATTTTGACAGAATGGATGCTTGCAATTCAGGTTTACTTGCTTCAGACTGCGGAGTACTGTGTTAGCAGCTCTAACATGTCTATGCTAAAGAATACCAGTGGTAAAAGCATTATATCTGTGTCTGTCCTGTTTAAATAAGTTCCAAATTCATGCTTGCATTTGTGCTTTTTATAAACAAGTTGTTACCAAGCTCTAATAGAATTGAAAGTTAGTTTTGAAGTTACGCCCTAGTGCAATGATCTACATATTTTTAATGATAATTTTGAGACTAGGGGTTGCCCATTGTTCATTGAAGATTAAAAAGGGCATGTCTTGTTTTCTTGCCCCTCTCTCTTAGTAACATTTATGGAGTGAGAAATTATCTGGATAGTGTTCTCACATTGTTCATGAAATGTGTCCAACACTTTTATTCAAACAAAGACCTCTTGTTCAGTCTGAAACCAAGAGATGAAGTCTGAATGATTTCTTTTTCTCGTCTGTTGTTTACATATTTAAAAATGATGTGTTTAGTCCAATCATACAAATCCACAAGTTGATCTTTTTTTGGTTTTTTTTAATAGATAGCGCTTCAAATAAGTGGTCTGAGTTGAGTAACAAAAACTGGTTTTGTTCAGTTGTTCCCAGTTCTATGTAAAGGCTTTGATATTTGAATGGTCTGCTCTGCTTCTTTGTCTTTCATATATTTAAAGTTTTTTTGGTGTATTTGCTCATTGTCCTGCTGGTTTTCTTCCAGCAATCACAGTGTCTACTTTTATTTGATTTCAGAAACAACATAACTATGATCTGAAATTTAAGTAATTTCTGTATAACAGAATTCTACCCATACCTAAATGTTAGTAGTCCTTTATAACCGGAAAAGGTTTTTTAATTACTTAAAACCTTTTAAATTCATGTAAAGTTCAAATTATCTGAAGATACCTGAAGTCCTTCTTCCAAGCTGTTTCTTGAGGGTTCTGTAGAAATACTGTAAAAAGAAAAATTAACTTCTAACAAACACTTGTAAATTTAGAGTGAGGCTGATTTTACAGTCTGACCAAGTGAGAAGTTCTTTGCATTTGAACTGGGAGTGACAGACTATCATGAGAACTTCTCTCCAGTTAAAGAAAGAAGATGGAAGAACATTTTTGGCTGAACATGTTAAAACAATTCCTTTGAATGACCCGATGACATTTGTGCTTCTCTCTGGTGTGCAAAGGGACCTTATGTTTATTAAAAAAATTTAATTAATGTTTAGGATTTGCTGCCAATTGATGCAAAAATAAATTAACATGAAAATATGAATTGTTTGCATATTTTGCTACGAGTAGTAATTTTAGGTTCTGTAAAGTTACTTGCCAAGTTTCAAACAACAACATAGAAGTTGCTGGAAAGATACATAAAACCATAAGGTTGAGAGTTCAATTACAACATGTTTTAAACAGCAAAACTTTTTTTTAAGTGTCTAGGTACTTCTATTTGATGTCGACCTGTTTTTTCCTGTGAAAGACTGCATGAGTTTTCTCATAATGCTGCCATTGCAAGTTGTACTCAATTTCTTCTATTGATAAGCATGTGGCATACTTGACATTAAATTTCTTCATTGTAATGTTGTCTTAAAAAGACAGTACATACTTTTATGTTCTTATCTACCAGTACTGACTCTTCTGTGAAAAAGGGAGTAAATTTTTCATTTTGTTGTGCCAAGTAACATTCAAAGGATGGTGTTAATAGCTTGGATTCCCTTCTGCGGAAAGTAGTGTGTGCCAGGAGTAGAAGATTTTGGAAAGCTAAACTGGAGTTAAAGAATGTGCTGTCTTTTTAAAGAAGTTTTAAAAAGGGAAACAAAAACAATATAAGATTCTATCCTTTCACCTGTTGTCTGCAATTTTTTTGCTGTTACTTCTCTCTTGCCCTACTGCTGCCTCATGCAAAGCAGGAGATTCAGGATGGACACAATGGCTATCATTCTGAAGCAGAACCTGATCAGGTGGCAAGTTTTACTCATCTTTCATTCATTAACTGTGTAGCAAGGTACTATAAGTTAGTACTCATACAGTGCATACAAATCTTAGTTTTCTCATACAAGAGAAGCCCTAGAAAGCATTTAGTATGTAGCTGGTTATGTGCCAGGCAGAGTTCTCTTGTAAGGTCTTGTAGTCTAAAACGTAATCCTGAACATAAACCCTGTCTAACAGAACACATCCACCCTCTGTCTGTAAGCACTGGCTATTTCTCTGCACGTTATTTTTTGTGATTGGGTGCTGAATGTAAAATTCCTAAATTTTCCAAGGAAATTTAAACCCAGAGATCAACTGAAATATTTTTAGAAACTATTCATTAGCGAGATCTTGGGGTAGTGTGTTTGGAAGCGGATAGGTCCTACCAGATATTTCTGTGTGGGCCAGAGCTGCAATACAAGGGGAGGGTTAGTAGTTTAATGCAACAAATAAGGCCATTATATTTGTTCAGGATGTAAAAAATTGAAACCCTAATATCTCATTCTTTTGACCTGAGACAGATCACTTTCTTTCATGGTCCTTAACAGTACCACAAACCCTGTTATGTTTTATTAGTCTTCAGTACATAGTAAATCTTAGCTGCCAACAAAGGACCCAAAGAATCCATTATGTATCACTCAGCAATGAAGACATTTACCTAAATGAAAATTTATTTAACCAACTCTTATTTTGAAATTGCTAATTGTTCTTCTATATTTTGTTATTTTGTTATTACTTCATTCTTAATCTGACCATCTGGATCCAAAATTCCTATAGTGAACCTATTCCATAACCTGTGGCACTCTCAGTAAGGTATTAATTGAAATAGAGCATTGTGGGGTGCTTCTTGCTATCAAAATCACAAAGTTAAAATGTTAAATAAATGAAATTTCTGCTATATAATTCTCTCAGATGAAAATACTCAAATATTAAATAATCAGCATTAGAATTAAAAAAGAAAGCTTTAAAATGTTCTCGAGATAAAATACCCCAAATAATACCTGCATTCAGCAAAACACTAACAAATTATTAATTGTTAATTTGGGCTGATCTTATTCTTCATATTTTTGTATGCTGTATATACCTAGCATGTGAAACTAATTGTTGCATAAATGCTTTGTTACTAACATGTATGTCTGTGTTATATTACTAAGTTTTGTGTTTGGTTGGTTTTTTGTTTTTTTCTCTTACTGTGGTACTGTTTAGTACAGTTGTGTGATTTTAAAAGAGACACACTTCTTGTGTTCCAGTAATCTGGTAGTAAAAGCACTTTGCATCAAAATATATCGATGTGGTACAGATGGAGAATGAGATTTACTCATGGTTTTGGATTTTCGCCAGGCACTGCGGGATGGAAACAAACTGGCACAGATGGAAGAGGCTCCACTTTTTCCTGGAGAATCAATCAAAGTTATTGGTAAGTGTACTACTGAGTGCTGCACTGAATACTATTCAATTGCTAGTTTATTTCAAAACTGAATATTATTTCTATTTGACTTCTGTTATTTAATTTAATGCCACTTAAGATTAGCTGATTATGTGGATTTCTTTTGTCTTTTAAATCCAAGTGTAGGAAGGAGAAATCAGATGCAGAGGATGACTTGCTCCATATAGATATTTTTTCTTTTCCTAAGGATTTTTTTGTTCCATAGAGGTGGATGTATTGTATTTCTACTTGGGGGGTGCGGAGGATATGTCATAGATTCAAAATTCTTATAGCAAAAAAGATAAAGGTATGGTAAACTTAATTTCCAGTTCTTAGTGGGATTTATTTCACTTTGGCCTGTGACAGCAAGGTCTGTGTTAGCAGCGCAGTACTTAGCTAAGAAAGAATACCAGCAAATAAAAGTGGAAACAAAGATATGGGCATAGAACTGAATTACTTAGAGATTGGGTGCATGTGGATCAGTAATTGTCCCTTTGGATGCTCTGTTTTTCGGGTGAGTGTGGGTGCTCTGCACCTCAGGGCGGGGGCCAGAGCTGCCTGCAGCTGGGGGAACCTGCAGGTGCTGGGAACCTGCCTGCACTTGCTGCAGCCCTGCCCCAGGTGCTCAGGAGCTGATGAGCAGCAGTGGGGCTGAGGAATTTGATTGCTTTCATTGTTGAGATAAAGACATCTCTGCAAGAATAAGCTTTCCTAAAGAGTCGAGCGTAAAATGTTAGGAAGCTGCCAAAATCTTGTGAGTTTCAAATTAAAATGGGTTGTTATGCAACAAATGTCTGTAATGGTAAAACAAAGCTTTAACTTTTCTGTTTTTCAGCTAAGGATGTTATGTATATCTGTCCATTTATGGGAGCAATCAGTGGTACACTCACAGTGACGGACTTCAGAATGTTTATCAAAAGTGTTGAGAGGGTAAGTCGTCACTATCTATCTGCCTGTTGTTTCAGGTAGGAATGTTGCTGAAGTACATTTCAGAAAGTCACAAATTCAGTGAAGTGTGATGTTTCACAGCAGTCTGCTAAACAGAAATTACTGTTGGCTCTAATGAAACACACATGAATAATATTAATTTGTATTTTTTCTAATGTAATAAAATTAATTTGTTTTCTGTACAAATTTCAGGATCCACCTTTTGTTATTGATGTTCCCCTTGGAGTTATAAGTAGGGTTGAAAAAATTGGAGTACAGAGCCATGGCGACAATTCATGTGGTATAGAAATAGTTTGCAAGGTAAGGCATGGTAGAGATCTGTTCATATCAAAATATTTTCATTTCATTTTTCTGTAAGAAGACTCTACTAGCTCATGTGCTGTTTTTCTATCTGATCAGTTCCCTTTATTTGAATTATGCTTCATTTATTTCAATTCCTCCTGCAGTCTTAAACACTTCTGCCTTTTGTCTGAAGAGTGAATTCAAAGGAAAAGTGGCAATTTTTATATCAAGCATCTCTAATGACAGTCCTTGTTATCTCATATGAATGCTTACAGAATGCTATTCTGTTGAGGCTTAGATGATGTCAGTGACTTAGTGTTCCATATACTCCTTCATTCAATCAAACATCTTTTAACTGCTTTTTCTTTTTTTTTTTTAATATATCACAGAGTAAAACTGTAACTTATTTTTGACAGGATATGAGAAATTTGCGGCTGGCCTATAAACAGGAAGAGCAGAACCGACTGGAGATCTTTGAAAACCTTGTAACACGTGCATTTCCTGTTTCTAATGGGCTGGTAAGTCTAGAAATGGAGAGGAGGTTGTCACTGGCTCTCTCTTTTGGGAAAGTGTTGGGGAGGGAATACAAGGGCTGTATAACAAACTTTGAAGTGTTGATTCATTAAATCCGTTGCAGAGCAGGCAGACCACTCTGAGCCTGTGTGCTTTTTTGCATTAGTTCATCACAGACTGCTGTGTCCTGCTGTTGGTGAAGTTAATTTGTACATAACTCTTGAGATCTAGGTTTGACTAATGTTGCTGATTAAAAATATGTATGTATTGACTCTTACTTTCTGCAGTAGATAATCCAGTCTAGAAGTTCTATCTCATACAACAAATAGGTACAATTAGTCTTGTTATTAAGCAGCTGCAGAATTCTATTTCATTTGCTTGTGTGGATAAGGAACTGGTTGGGAGGTAGGAAACCAGTTTTCTCATCTTCGTATTGCCATTGATGTGTTGTGTGATCAGTGGCAAGTAACTTCAATTTTTCTGTTTCCTATCTTGGTTTTGTTAACTTTAAAATTATACTTAATGGAAAAAAAACTATCTTCTTTCTAGCTCAGTGTTTTCCAGTCTTGACTGAAGGTGTCTTGTCTGTTGTTCAAGACTGTTAGAAGTGTTAGATTTGAAATACTGGAGTGTTAACTGTTTTGGAGTTGCTGTGCATACAGCCTGTCAGACAGTAATTTATTATTTGGTTTTGGTTTTTTTAGCCTCTTTTTGCATTCAGCTATAAAGAAAAGTTTGCTGTTAATGGCTGGAAAGTGTATGATCCAATGGCAGAATATAAGAGGCAGGTAAGTTATAGAATACTTAGTGTATTTTTTTTCCTCTGTCTCCCCAGAGCCATTTAAACAAGGAAAAAATGGTACAGAAAACTCATAATTTTCAGCTCTTGCTACATAGACTGATTGTCTGCATCTCATGTTTGGATAACAAAATGCAAGTAGCCTGAGTTTGAGTGCTTTGAGCACCTGCTTAAAGTTGGTGGAGATACAGGTGCTGAGTACTTGAGCAAATTGGTCTAACTTAACATGGTTCTGAAATCCACTATTTTCAAGTGCTGTTTCTACAAAACACAGGCTTTATAAAAATTTTTTATTTGAATAAGCATCGCTAAACAGAAGAGTAGCTGTAGTTTGTAATTTAAAATCTGATTTTTTCCATATGGTTATTTTCTTTATCAGTTTAGTAGGAAGGATTTCCATTGGTTTATGATTCAGTATGAAAACCTCAGTTTATAGCTTATTAAAAAAAAAGTGGACATGCCTTTTTTTTAAAGTATGCAGCGCATAAAATTTTTCATTGCCCCAAACTCCGATATGTAAAGGTCTAACCGGAAAAATGCAAAATTGGTTTTCTTCATACAGGGCTTGCCCAATGAGAGTTGGAAAATATCCAAAATTAACAGCACCTATGAGCTTTGTGATACATATCCTGCTGTTCTTGTTGTGCCAACCAGTGTAAAGGACGATGACCTCTCGAAAGTGGCAGCATTTAGAGCAAAAGGGAGAGTTCCTGTAAGTGAAATTTGTACAAAAGGATAAAAGTGTTTTAGAGATCTGTAGCTTTTAAAAAAATATTAGTGTTCTTTTAGGCTTTGTTTTTTAAATAACAGTGGCATGGATTCTTTCCTGAGATGGAGGGCGGGACAAAGAAAGAAGAATTAGACTCAATGGGTTTAGAACTGAAGGTAGCAACTCAAGTGTGAGTTTAATTGCACAACTATTGTGCTATGTAGTAGGTTTTCTATTTGGATTAGCACTTCTAGGCCACAATGGTATCTGATGCTCTGGCATTTATTAGCTCGTGTTCTGATTTGGAGTAGAATGTGTCACAGCCATAGTGCTTTGCTTGAGAATAGACAGGGTAGCATTAGAAACCCTTTAAATGTGTTAGATTGTGTTGGTTTTCATGCTTAGCAAAGTAGTGTATAGGTCCATAATCTTCCACATGGAAGCAGTTTTTATTCCTCCATTGTCCTTTTTTCCCAATTACAATAATACAGGCTTAGTTGCTGTTAGAAGTAAAAGGTAATGTTTAGAATCGCTCTGGATTTCAGGCTTAGATATGGGATGAGCAGTCAGTGCTAGTGTGCTGTCAATATGTTTTTGCATCAGCCTGTCCTTAAACTTGCATTTGTTGATATGCCAGGAAGTAATGCCAGATAGGCAATGTGATTGTCTAGTTGCTTTCTGGCCTGCTGCTTTTATAGAAGTGTAGTAAATGAAATAGTTCTCTTATTTCAGGTGTTATCCTGGATTCATCCTGAGAGTCAAGCGACAATAACGCGGTGCAGCCAGCCATCAGTTGGCCCAAATGATAAGCGTTGCAAGGAAGATGAAAAATATTTGCAGACAATTATGGATGCCAATGCTCAGTCACATAAACTTATCATTTTTGATGCCAGGCAGAATAGTGTTGCAGATACAAACAAGGTAAGTTTGTGTCATAACTGGTGTTAGTTCATCAGCCTTATTACAAGGCTTGAGCCAGATATCAGGATGGGGAGATCCTGATGTTGAAAAGAGATGAGAAAGGCTGCCTGAAGAGGGCAGGGGAAGGAAGGTAAGTTGCTTGTAGCATTTTGGAAAGGCTGGCAGGAATCAGAGGCAGCATGAAGGTACAGCTGAGAAATTATGCAGTAAAGCTCACAGAGGACCAAAGCTTTCATTAATAAAAAGGGGAAGGTATACGGATGTATTATCAAATGTAGCCTGTTACAATTGGAATTTCTTTCACCTAAAAAGCCTCTAGTTTTTTTAGAAAAACAAAAGCCAAAAATACATTTTTGTTAGCACTAAAATAATCACTTCTCTCAGAAAATCCTAAAACTTGAGTAAAATAAAACTCTCCGCCTTATAGTGAAGTCTTATACATGTTCTTCTCATTCTGTTTTTACCTTTTGAATGACAGGCTAAAGGTGGAGGATATGAAAGTGAAAGTGCCTACCCAAATGCAGAGCTGGTCTTTCTGGAGATTCACAATATACACGTCATGAGAGAATCCCTGCGGAAACTTAAAGAAATTGTTTATCCTACTATTGATGAGACTCGGTGGCTGTCAAACGTGGACTCCACACACTGGCTGGAATATATAAGGGTAAAATATGTGATGTGCAAAATCAATTACTTTTTTAAACCATGTTTTTAACTTGTACTTCTGAAGATGTTGCCAAAATAATGTTGAAACTCAAGCATGTTGCTTAAATCAGAATAGTCTTGTGAAAAAGTGTAATTTTTAAATAGTCTCTTAGAACGCAGCGTTTTAAGCATTCCATAATAACTTTTGGTATTTCTGGTTCTATGTACTGGCAGATAGTGAGTTAATTCCTGATAACACAGTGTCATATTTACTGCTGTGGTTTTTTTTTTCTTGAGAAGGAATGTTTGGGAGCAGTTCAGGGTTATCCCTCTTGTTTGGAAGAATGCACTGAGAACTTCAGAGTGTGTTTGAGCCACTGCCAAAAGGACTTGACTGTGAATTCCTCAGTCTTTCTCATCCTTCCCTCCTTCAGTGCGTTGTTACAGTTCTCGTGGAGGGCACCTACATTTTCATGAGCTGTTTGTAGCTAGTAATCTATCAGGTTATCATCTGCCTTATTATTTAATATAGCATTAAAATAAATTACTACCACACTCAGTTTTACAGTCAGTTTCACTAACCTTTGAAATTATTTTAGAGTAGATTATTTCATTACCACATTCAATCCCCTGTTTATGAATAATACAGATGGAGTGTAATTTGTTTTATTAGCCTCTGGCTCAAATGTCACTCATGCAAAACATGTTTGGGATCGTTCATTAGTTTGACTCTCTGTTAAGCGGTGCCTGCTGACAGCTGCAGCAGAGCCAGTAGAGGGAGCAAACACGAAATTAGGAGTAAAATTTAATGATATTTTGGGAACAGTTTAATTTTCTTGTTCCTTTTAATTTGAACTATTTGAAACAGCTTTGGGAATCTAAGAATATCTAATACTGGAAACCTTTTCTTATCAGCCTGGCCTTTTACAGTTGTCTGTTTTGTGCTTGTGGTCACCTTTCATTGCCTCTGACTCTGGTGGGGTTCCTGGATTAGGCAGTGTCAGGAGTGAACTTTGATACCACTGTCAGACAGGTTGCAATAGCATAGCAGTTGGAAATTTCATTTAAATTATTCTGATGAGTTGAGACATGTGTGACATTCTTTATTGGTCTGTCCCTTACATGCTACTTCACGTTAATGCTACTGACAGCAGGAACTGCAGGCCAATTTCTTTTAAGTTGCCATTGTTGTGTTCACAGTGTTGATAGTATCTCTCTCAGATTTTTTCCAAGAGTTCTTCGCGCTTTGTTTTGGCTTGTAATAGCACTAACAATCCACAGCTTTACTCTTAATACATCTGCTATTTTCTGGGCTCAAACCAGTGTGGCTGTGTCCTGGTTTAGTGCAAGGCATTACTGGAAACTCACCTTCCAACCCCTGGTCCCCACAGTGCTTCAGAGATGGTCTGGGAGTGTCTGTGAAGGCATCAGTAACTCTCTAGATGTTACAGTAGTAACAACATGAGTGGAGACACTTAGTGCTTATTGCACACCCAGAGTGTTTTCTGTCTGAGGGTAGAACTTGTACTGTCAACTATTTTTCAACTCTCAAATTGTAAAACAATCCAAAGCCAGTTATTCGTTAGAAGCCCTAACTGAAATACTGTGATAGTTACCAGTTTTGAAAAATCTGTAAAGAATAATAAATTTATAGAGGAAGCAGTTTTCTAAATGCTGTTGTCCAAAGTGGAATAAAGTGTTTCACATACTCCACAGATACTTGCTGAATTAATAGTAAAGGTGTTTTCTGTCTCCTATTCTCTGCTCATTTCCTGTACCTGTTCTGTTGTTTATTTCCAGCTGTTTTCCTTCAGAGGCATCTGTGTTCTCCTTAAAGCAAGCTATTGCATACCTGTATGTTAAAGAGATTTGTTTTCTGCTTTTATTGAAGACCACAAACTGTTTTAATATTAACGCAGTAGAGCTTTCTATCTGAAATAATTGGCAATTAACTACTTCAGACCACAAACTTCGTTTTCTCATAGACACTTTTGTATTATTTCTGGATATTTCCCCTCTGAGATCCTTCAGTTCTACCATAAAAGATACGCTCAGTGAAAGATATAATCAATGGAAACTGTCTCTAAAGCATGGATCTTGAAATGTGTTTGAAGACTGGTTTTCTGCACAGCTTCTCCAGCAGATGCTGGCTTTCCTACTTCCCAGACACTGTTTTTGCATGCCTGGGAAAAGGAAAGTGCAAATATTTTGCAAGATTCTGTTTTCTGATGTTGGAATGCAGAATATGAATTCTTCTGTGGTCCCATTTCTAGTAGTAGTTTGTTTTTTCCACATACTTTTCAGCACTATGTTAGAGTTAAGTCTTCACAGGAGAGAGGTTATTTCAGTTTTTTAAAAACTATAGGGTGGCATCAGGGAACAAAAGAGGTGGGGTTTTGAGTGGGGAGGAGAGTAACAAGTTCACACACTCAGTCCTGTGCCGTCTCTGTCCTGTGCTCTCCTGCATTGCTCCTGAATCTAGGCTCTTGATGATCAGCTCAGAGCATGAATACAACGTATGCTTCGTGCAGCAGCAAACCAGAACTGACTCCCAGCCAGAGGTTTCTGGGTTTATTTGGGTTGTGTTTTGATACAGATTAGCTGGATGATTTGTCCTTTTCTCTAAATTCAGTAGTTTTAGTTGAACTGAAAATGGATCAAGAAAGAGTGATCGATTAATGTAAGATGAACTTTTGAAAACCTCGAAACTTCAGCCTTTGGAATAGATTACAGTATTTGTGTCTTTTCATCATAACAAAGAATATCAATTAATTTAGAGAAGGGATTCCCAGGTTCATTTGTTACCTGCTTCTAGTAATGGAGAGCTGGTAAGAACTTTGTCCTGAACAACAGAGTGCACACAGTCTTTGTACATCTGGGAATATGCATACCACTGTTTGGAAATCTCTAATTTAAAGCATTGTCATCAGGATGATTATGTAATTAATCTGAAATTTTAAAACATAGTAACTTAAAGTATAAAATCTTAACCTTTTGGTTTGTTTTGTTTTGGTTTTTTTCTTGGTAGAGTTTTGGTAGTATCTAATACACTTGTTTCTTCATTTTTGTTTAAGATGCTTCTTGCTGGAGCAGTCAGAATTGCAGATAAAATTGAATCTGGTAAAACCTCTGTAGTGGTGCACTGCAGTGATGGCTGGGATCGAACTGCACAGCTCACTGCACTGGCCATGCTTATGCTCGACAGCTATTACAGAACCATCAAGGGCTTTGAAGTTCTTGTGGAGAAAGAATGGATAAGTTTTGGACATCGATTTGCAATGGTAAGCTGGAGAATTTAATGTGTAGTTTGTCACCTTCAGGGCTTTTACTTAGAATAGCATGATTTTTACAGTACTCTGCTGCATTTTAGTTATTGTCTCTGGTGTCCTTTTAATGGCCTGAGTGTATCAGAGAACTGTGGCCCGTTCATTTTTAACAGGAAACCTCTGTGTGACGTATAATATAAAGTAAATAAAAATGAAGTGGTTTGAATGCAATGGTGAGAAAAAGTCACTTTTTTATGAGAAGGGACTGTAACTTAGGTTGTGGAGCTTATGAATGGAGAATCAAGGAAAACAGTTAAAGATTCTAAAGTGTAAAATGGCTGGAGTTACTACTCTGATTTAAGGTTGAAGTGTTTATTTAACACATGGGCTAATGGGGAAGTAGAATAAATTGTTATGACATTCTGTGGGCTCTGACTCTTTAGGTGATTTAGTAGAAATGGCATGTAGTTATGACAGGTGGATATGGAATAACCATTTTTTCAGTCCAGTCTTAATAAATGCCTACCAGTTTCACCCACTGGTAGGAATCAGTGGCTGTGCAGTGCAAGATGGAAAAGCGACTGGTAGAGCTTTCCAGCTCTGCTCAGCACTTAAGGCATGTGTGTAAGTGAATATTGGGGTGCATTTTTTAGTAGTTGAAAAAGGCAGGTGAGTGTTATGGAAGACTTGCTTGTCTTGCTCACTACGGGAACATATTTAAGAGTTCCTGAGCTTTGCAGTGTTGGATGGTACTGCAGACACACCAGACTGAAATGCAGTGTGCTCTGACTTCCAGCGAGTGGGACATGGAGATGATGATCATGCAGATGCTGACAGATCTCCCATCTTCCTGCAGTTCATTGACTGTGTTTGGCAAATGACAAAGCAGGTAAGATGCTGAAGAATGTATTTCTATGAGGGATCAGTCTTTATCTTGGAAACATGATTTGTGTAGGAGAACACATTTCTTTACAGAGTAGTAGCATGTTCACTGAAGTTGGTTACTCTGTGGCTGCACTGTGTACACAGAGGGAAATTTCTGTTTGAAGTAAGGTACAAGGAGCTAGAGTAGAGATTTTGTCTTGAAACCAAAATAACAGCAATTTTTTTCTGTTTAAATAGATTTACAAAGGTTTTGCCATTTATGTAAATAAGAGTTGTAGGTGAAATAAATTATTTGTGTTGCATGTTCACTGGTGGAGTAAATGTTCATATGGATTTAAATTTTCCTTAAGAAACAGCGAAAATCTGGGCTGATTGTGAACTGAGGGTAGTAGAGAGTTCTTTTATGTGAACATCTTTATCTTTATGTATACAGGACAGCATTCATACCATTCAAGTCTATTCTCTGATAAGTTTTCTTACTTCCATCACTGCTCTTACCTCTAGATCAGGGGAGATCTCTGAAATCAGTGATTCTTAAGATACCAAAATATTCAACTTATCATTTTTGTTCTGAAATGTTAAATTATTGAATGGATTCAGTCTTTATTTTCCTTGTTTATGTCTCCATGAGCAAAAACCTGAGCTTTTTTTTGTTCTTTTGTATTGCTGTTCTTTAATGGGGTTATTGGAATAGGTTGTCCACATGAAGGCTTTATTTTCAAGTGAGTTAGAAGTTCTTACTGTTTGACTCCTTTGGTTTTTACCTTCCCCTCTATCTTTTCTTTTTTCTTCTTCCTTTTTTTTTTTTTAACCTCCTTGAAGGCTAATATGGATCTGTGCTTTTATGGTAAAAGCTGTTATACTGAAATCTCTATAGTCTGTGATTTCTTTTAAAGGGAGGAGGGGTAACAGTCTGGTTCCATGTGATCCTAGCACTCCCAGATCTCTTACCTTAGTCTTCTTGTTCTGAAGTTCTTAAAACTTACATCATAGTTTCCAAAACTTGTATTTGAAACAGTAATCTTTGGTGCTTTATGAAAGTTCCCTGCTGTTATACTGGGCCCTTGTCCAGGGGGTCTTGTAGACTTTCTGTGTATCTGTATTTCAGCTTTAAAGTGCTGTTTAGTATGGCTGGAGAAAATAAATGAAAAATTCTGTCCCTCTTTCACAGGAAAGCTAATAACAATAGCAAAGATGAGCAGTTCTAAACACCTGGTAGGAACAAAAGTCCTCTGGGGAGATCCTTAATTGAGAGCAGCCTCTTCTATTTTTGTGATCTCCCTTGCTGCCTCCTATTTCTTGCTATAAACAGTTTAGTTCCCTCTAGTTAAAAAAAAAGAGAAAGAGATGGGGGCAGAGGGGGAATCTATGAAAGATTATGCCAATACCACATCTGTTCAAAACCTGGATCCAGAAATTGTTCTGAAATTCATGAACAGCAGTGAGATTGAAAAATCATTTATGTTGCACAGGAAAAAAAATAAAGTTATTCTTGAACAGTTCTTGCCCACTTATTTTATTTTTTCAATTAACTTAAACACTTAGAGAACAGATGTTGAAGACTGTGATTACTTTGACACGGACCTTTGAAAAACAGGATTCTATTTTATCCTTGTGTAGATCGTTTGCTCATAAAACAGTGATAGTTTGGTGCTTTAGAAGTCATAGTAAACATATGTGAAATGTTCCAGAGCTCAAGTAGGTGTTAATGACTGCAGGAGGGTGTAAGGGCTCTGGTTTGGGCATGGACTAAAAGCAAGCAAATAGGGTCTTCTGGGGCCTAAGAGTTACGTTCTTAAAANGTTCTGAAATGTTAAATTATTGAATGGATTCAGTCTTTATTTTCCTTGTTTATGTCTCCATGAGCAAAAACCTGAGCTTTTTTTTGTTCTTTTCTATTGCTGTTCTTTAATGGGGTTATTGGAATAGGTTGTCCACATGAAGGCTTTATTTTCAAGTGAGTTAGAAGTTCTTACTGTTTGACTCCTTTGGTTTTTACCTTCCCCTCTATCTTTTCTTTTTTCTTCTTTCCTTTGTTTTTTTTTTTTAACCTCCTTGAAGGCTAATATGGATCTGTGCTTTTATGGTAAAAGCTGTTATACTGAAATCTCTATAGTCTGTGATTTCTTTTAAAGGGAGGAGGGGTAACAGTCTGGTTCCATGTGATCCTAGCACTCCCAGATCTCTTACCTTAGTCTTCTTGTTCTGAAGTTCTTAAAACTTACATCATAGTTTCCAAAACTTGTATTTGAAACAGTAATCTTTGGTGCTTTATGAAAGTTCCCTGCTGTTATACTGGGCCCTTGTCCAGGGGGTCTTGTAGACTTTCTGTGTATCTGTATTTCAGCTTTAAAGTGCTGTTTAGTATGGCTGGAGAAAATAAATGAAAAATTCTGTCCCTCTTTCACAGGAAAGCTAATAACAATAGCAAAGATGAGCAGTTCTAAACACCTGGTAGGAACAAAAGTCCTCTGGGGAGATCCTTAATTGAGAGCAGCCTCTTCTATTTTTGTGATCTCCCTTGCTGCCTCCTATTTCTTGCTATAAACAGTTTAGTTCCCTCTAGTTAAAAAAAAAGAGAAAGAGATGGGGGCAGAGGGGGAATCTATGAAAGATTATGCCAATACCACATCTGTTCAAAACCTGGATCCAGAAATTGTTCTGAAATTCATGAACAGCAGTGAGATTGAAAAATCATTTATGTTGCACAGGAAAAAAAATAAAGTTATTCTTGAACAGTTCTTGCCCACTTATTTTATTTTTTCAATTAACTTAAACACTTAGAGAACAGATGTTGAAGACTGTGATTACTTTGACATGGACCTGTCACAACACAGAACCCTGATGTGACAAGGCTCATTAAGTGCTTTCAGTTAAAGAGTCCCTTTAGGAGACACTCTGTCTTCAAAGTTTTTTCCAAATATCATTTTGATGCTTTGCAAATTATTTTTGCTCTCTGTATCTAATTGCTGCTTTGAGCTGGACACAGCAGGCTGAGATCAGAGACCCAGTGAATTTTCTATGACTTGGTTCAGCACACCTGCTTGTTAAGTTCTGTTCATACTTCCTTAAAGTAATAGCTGTGTTTTTATCATTGTTTTGAAATTAAGTTTTGGCATGATTTCCTAGANAATCTCTAACTTTTCCCACTAAAATACAAATTTCCAAATAGCTTCAGACATTGAAATTTAGGCCTTGACGGCCTTATATTTTCCCTTGGGTTTATGGTCTTCCTGACACACAAATACAATAACAGAGAATTTGAGAGAAGTACATAGACATGAGATTTTAATAAAAAAACATATGGTCAAGTGATTTCCCTCCTCTGTTAGTAAATTCTGGTGATACTGAGTAGCAGATGTCAAATTGGAAAAGCCACATCTGAGCTGATGAAATACTGATGCATGGTTAAAAATGAAACAGAACTGTAAAATTTGCATGTAGCACTGCGGTTTAACTTCCTACCTTTCATGCACAGAACCCTCACAGGAGGAAGGTCTGTTTAAAGTCAGCAGAAAGTTTCATGCTGTTTGTTACTGGGTGTCAGCTGTTGATGTAGATGCATTTTTCACTGGATTCAGCGATGCACTGTTCCTGTATCTAGTGTTCAGTTAACCATTATTGTCCATTGCACAGTTGTTCTGCCAAGTATTTAAATGGTAAATGTTACTGTAGTACAGAACGAGTTCATTGACTAAAAAGCAAGTGTATTTTGCATGTCTCTGAATCAAATGCCACTTGTCATCATCAGACTTAAACAAGGTAATTTCTTTTTTAAATGTCACTTTACAAAAACGCCCAACAACTCCAGCAGCAACAAGCGGCAGATTTTAACGACCCGTGTGTTTTCTCATAATTAGTGGATTTGAGAAAGAAGTAAATTTCCATTTGGGGAATTTTTCCACCTGAATCTTCAAGCAGACACTAATAGGCTTGGAACTACAGAGGAAGGCATTTTTAGGTCAGTGGTTTTTCAGCAGCAGTAATAGAAGCTCTACAGTCTTGATACATCAGCGCCAACAGTACAACTCTTGTATCCAAAGGCTGGGTTTCAATAAAGTGCTATCACTTATTAATAAACTAGTTGGAGTGCAACCACTGATGTATGGAATTTTGAACATGCTTCACTGGTTTGGAATAGTGGCCATGTTGGCATCCTTCTGATTAGTATGGACCTGTCACAACACAGAACCCTGATGTGACAAGGCTCATTAAGTGCTTTCAGTTAAAGAGTCCCTTTAGGAGACACTCTGTCTTCAAAGTTTTTTCCAAATATCATTTTGATGCTTTGCAAATTATTTTTGCTCTCTGTATCTGATTGCTGCTTTGAGCTGGACACAGCAGGCTGAGATCAGAGACCCAGTGAGTTTTCTATGACTTGGTTCAGCACACCTGCTTGTTAAGTTCTGTTCATACTTCCTTAAAGTAATAGCTGTGTTTTTATCATTGTTTTGAAATTAAGTTTTGGCATGATTTCCTAGAGGAAAGGAAGTTCAAAAGTAGTAACTTACGGACATGACTGAAAAAGAGATTTAGAAAATCTTAATTTCCTCTATGCCTTATGGAAACCAATGGTGAGGAGGTAGAAAACAACCCATGATTTGCAAGAGAAGCCCCAGTGTGAGCACAGTGTGCTGGTGAGCAGTGCACAATCTATAGCAGAGTCATAAGAAGGCTCCCATTCATTTTCTGTGTCTGATAATCTCTCTACTCAAAATTTTCAGTCAAAAGGTTGTATGTATTAGCTTGAGAAGTCTTGGAAAGAGAATGTTTTTACAATGTTTGTCTTAGATCAATCTTCTTTTTTATAGAACATTGTTTAAAACTTAGCTCTTTCTGGGTTTAATACAAGCACACCCATCATGTGTTATTCAACTCTTTACTTTCAACATGAATAAACATTTGCCCTTCATAAATCACAGCTGACACTGAAGAGGAATTTCTGGATCAGCTAGTTCACCCACAGTCTCAATTGCTGTTATTCCTCCTAACTATAGGAGTCATCTTTATTTTAAGTAGCTCTTGAGTCACTTGCCAAGGTATTCAGTGTTCTTTAGTGGCACAAACAGAAATCAGTCCACTGCTTTCTGCACATCTGAAATATTGACTTAAGATTTCTCCATATAGCAGGAAATTGTGCCTTACAAATTTAAAATTTCGCCCTTTAGACTTCTGTGAAGATGTACTCTTTTAGAGGGAATGCACAAGTTTGTTTTGTTTGTCCTGAATGTTATTCTCTTATTACATGCTCTTTATTGTTAATGAGAGAAATGCTACCTCTTAAGTTTTCCTCAAGTCTTCTCAATTGTTTATTCTTCTTAATGTTTATCATTCCATGTCTGTATTTGCTACCCTTGTCATACTGGACACAAAGTTGTTTTGGCACATAAGCAGTTGCCACATGTAGTCTTACCATAAAATTTGTTTGAAGAAGGACTTTCTCCATCTGAATGGGCAGCAACCCATACAGTTTGCATAAATTTCTTCCATTATGAATTTTTAGGGCACTACAGAATAGGAGAAACATTTTCAGATTTCTGACTGTTTGTCTTAGAATATATCAGGTAACCTCTGCGTGTGAATAAAATACCTAATAGTGCTCAGGGGAATAAGAGTTCCTTCATTTCAGACGTACAGGATTTACTTTCCCATACAGAAGAAGAGGGATTAAAGGCTTATTGTCTATAGTTGATGGTAAACTCAAGGTGAAATGGAGAAAAGTAACTTACTTGAGTAGAAAGTGAAAGAAAAGTTTTAAATAAATGTTAAGCACAATGTGTGTGTAGTAGTCTTTATTATGCAGTTCATTGCATGTTGGAATAGAAAATAAAACTCTTAAATCCATTATCTTCTTTTTTATTTTTTTTCCCCAGAATTTTTTCTTGTTCTGTAGTAAGAAATATAAAGCATGTGTTTAAGAGGATTTGAGGTAGAACAGAATACTGTTAGAGCTTCTTAAAATAGATTGCTTTTTATCACCAGTTTCATATCATCAATGTTTGATACAAATAATGTTTGTATTCTGGTATACTTGGATAATGAATGTAAAGTATAGCTCTGAGAAGTATTTGTGTAGATGTACATAGGTGAAATGAATTATGGAAGTAGGAGTTACTGAAAATGCTGACTTTTCCTGAAAATAATCCCTAAATAGGGAAAAAAAATCTTACCTGAATTATTTGGTTACTTCTTATGTCTGACTTTCTTCCTTTCTGCCCTGCTTAAAATAATGCTTTAAGTAATTTTACCCTTTTTTTTTAATACCAGTTTCCTGCAGCCTTTGAATTCAACGAGTTATTTTTGATCACCATTCTGGATCACCTTTATAGTTGTCTCTTTGGGACTTTCTTATGCAACTGTGAAAAAGAGAGATTAAAAGAGGTAAATAATTAGTATAATGCATAGTCTTGGTTTTCTGATTTTATATAGAAATGCTTAGAAAACAACCTAAGAACGTCTGAGCTGTGTTTTCAAATACATTTATCACATAGTCTTAAAAACAATGCAGACATTAAATTTCACGGTATGAGAAGTATATAGAGAGTGCCCTGCTATTAAGTGAGGTGGCACTTAGGTTTCTTTAGTTGTCATCTGTTTAGGGGATTAAAGGTTTTAGTAAGTTCTCTTGCAGGTATTTTTAGCCAAAATACAAAATTTTATACAATACTAATTATCAAATTACAATAACATTTCTTTCACTGTTTCTGAAGGAACTCACTAATGATAACTTGGCAGGTCACTATAGGACATAACTGCGTGAAATTTGTGGTTGAGGGATACAGAAATTAAAATTATCTAAATGAATGAAGTTAGGACGCAAGGAAGTATTATGTGTTTGTGAAGAAAAGTTAAAAGTTTGTTAATATTCTAAGTACACTTTTGCTTACTTGTGGCTTTGTTTTTACTATCTCATTTCTTCAAGCAAGCTATAATTCCTTGTCATTTTNCTTTTGCTTACTTGTGGCTTTGTTGTTTTTACAATCTCATTTCTTCAAGCAAGCTACAATTCCTTGTCATATTTAGTTCTGCTTTTTTTTTTTTTGGTTTGTCTCTACTGCTTCTGTAGGGGAAAAGTTGCATGTAAATACCACAAGATGGAGCTGAATAACATGTTCTCAGCAAATGCAGGGTTTCCAGGCAGCTTTCTTTCATAAATAAATAGTCAGATGCAATTCTCAATAAAGAAATGCAATTTAAGACACAGCGGTAGTAGAAACACGTGCTTTACAACACTGAAGGAGTTTAAATTTGCAAGATGAATCTGATGCAAGTTCAGATTTACCATCTTTGATTTAACCATTATTATGCTGGTTAAATTTAGAAGAATACAACTTTCAGAAGGGCAAATAAAAGTGCAAGTAGACAGTTTAAAGCATAATATCTACTATTCGTTAGAAGCAAATAGTACAGGTGGGAAAATTGAATAATTGTTATTCACAGACACTGTTTTAGATCTTCCAAACCCCCTATCTCTTCACTGATATTCTTCTTAAAGCTTATCTTTTTAGTTGAGTTGGTCAGTGTGTAGCCATGTATATAAGTAGTTGTTTATTTTGCTGTAAATTATGAGCAGTACAGGTTGCTTTTGGTCAACTACACTTTAGTGTCTCTGAAAATAATACATCTAAGTCTCCTTTCTCTATTAGCCTTGGGCCAAAATAAGTGTTCAGATGTTTGGCTAAAGTTTTAAGGCTGTTTAATGATCAGCTACTGGAAGTGTTCTCAGACTGCTTGTAATTTCCCGGTAAATAATATAAAATTCTGACAGAATTATTAGTATGTAGATATTAACATATTTTAAAATTTTGAAATCCATGTCATTAATATTTTTTATTTTAACTTTTTTTTCAATCAGGAGGTGAGCACAAAGACTGTATCTCTGTGGTCCTATATAAACAGCCAGTTAGAGGAATTCACAAATCCCTTCTATGTGAACTATGAAAACCATGTCCTGTATCCTGTTGCCAGTCTGAACCATTTGGAGCTGTGGGTCAACTACTACATCAGGTGGAACCCGAGGATGCGACCTCAGGTATGAGCTCTTGCATGTCTCCATGTTTTACATGTGTCCTTTACTGAAGGTCACAGAGATTAACAAAAATTATTATTTTTCCTAGTGTCACATGCAACATGTAATACAAAAGTGTTCATCTGTTGCACATATTTCAGCTATAGGGAAAAAGTTGTTTGTCATGAAGATGGTGCAGGGTGTGGTCAAACTACGAAAAAGGATGGTTTCATTAAAGTCACCCACACACTAAGGAGTTACAGTATCACTGTACTGGCTGTAAAGATTAATGGTCTTTTTTTTGTCAGAAGATTACTTTTATAATACTTTGTAACACTTTGTAATATTTTTATTGCCTCAACCTTCTCGTAGTTTTTGTGTTGCTTTGTTTTTAATCATGTTTTACCCTTTCTTTAGTGCTGACATAAAATATAGCAGCAGTTTCTGAAAGAACTGGACTATGCAAACTCATTTTGCAGGCTCTCTAAACTAAGCATCCCATGGATACTTGTGTTCAATTGACTTTTATAGTTTTAAGCTGGCATACTAAAGATTAAACACTCCCTATACATGCTCTTTGATTCATCCAGTATTTGTTCTTATAAGTAATGTCTGCTATTCAGATAAATCTCTAAATCTCATCAGACAAATGCTTCATATGCTCTCATGCTTAGAAGTCTGAAGAAAGAACATTCAGATTGTGTCACAACCATAATATATCTGAGTGTGCTACACCATCTCTTTATGAAGGTAACATTCCAAGGCACCCCAAGCATATTATGATAAATTGCCTGTGTTAAGTGATTGCTCGAAAGCTGCTTTCATCTTCTAGCAGTTAGAATGAGATGTGAGTTTCAGATTTATTAGACATTCTCAAGTCAAAGGCTGTTGTAAAGGATGGTGTTCCAAGGTAAGTTTGAAGGACGCTACACTGGTCAAAGTCCAGGTGTATGAGAAATACCTTTTAAGGTCCTGGAAAAGACTGGATTGCTTGCTTTTCTCACTGAGGTGTTTCCTCTGAGCTGCTTTGTTTCTCTTACTCCTTAAAACTTTGAAAGATGATGTATTTTAAGTTATATAATTTTCAAGTGAAATTGTCAGCTGCTTATTAGCAAAATACCATTTTTCCTTTAGCCCGTTTGCTGAGTACCATTTGAGAGGTGTTTTCACCACCTGCAGTAGTGCTGGTTTATGACTTTGTATTTGATTGAGATCTCCAGGCCCTGAGAGCGAGCAGGCTTTGTAACCACATGAAAGCCAGTCTTGGTCCAGAAGAGGGAGGGAGGGTGGGGAAGAGATGACACAATGAGAAAATACCAGAGCTGTGGTCTCTTAGTGAAAGCTCTGCTCCTTGCCTCTGTTGCTGAGTGCTCTGCCTGCTTCTCTGGGAGCTGCTCCTCAGTCACTGTCTGAGAGCAGGTCCCTCCATCAGCAGCTAAGGGAACAAAATGTGATAGTCCTGGCAACTGCTTTTCTTCAAGTACTTAAAAAAGTGTTTCAACTTCTTAGTTATACCACATAAGTTTTGTCTTGATACATCATCCCTTTCCTCTTGTCTCTGGCCTGAATTTATGTGATATTTATGACCAACGTTTGGGAGTGTTTCACATCTGCTTGGATAAACTAGCAGCAGAAATTGAAATTTTTTGTTGCAGAATTGCATTTGCCAGTCTGATTATGAAAGCACAAACTCATACAAGCAAGTAAATAAACAGTTTCTGCAATCACAATATACTGTTTGCTTTCCTCTGTGTTTGCATTGTCTGGTGTCACACCCTGTTAACCAATTCAGTAACATTCAGATGCATTCAGTGGCAGAAAAAAAGACAATGACCCTTGTGACACCCAGCAGGTCTTCACTTATCTTCAGTGAAAAAAATTCTCAATCAGTGGATTTATTAAAATAATGGGCATCCCTGCCTACTGATAAAAGGTGATTTTGTTGAATACCTTTTAATGTGCTCTCTTGATTTTAAACTAAGTATAAGAGAAAATTACATATTTAACATGAATCAGTTCTCTGGTGATTAGTTCAAGGCAACCTTGTGCTGTTTATCAGCTGCAAAAACATCTTTAGAAAACTAAACCATGATTGTTGTTTTTGAGGAGCTTACCAAAAAGGAGAAAATGCCCAATAGGTGAATTTAAGGGAAGATGTACTTTGTACAATAGTACTTTGAATATAATCAGAATGGATCTTTGATACCAGTTTTCAACAACTTGGTGTTATGGGAGAGAAATCTCACAGAAGAGCAGGATTTGGTTATAGGCAGTATTTTAGGTTTTATTTCTGCTTGATTAGTGAGCTTGATTTTTAAATGGACTGAGAGAAGTTTCATTACACTTCATTGCCTTTTCTATTGGAAATGAGCATATATGACCTGTATTTTTTTTTAATTTGAAAATTGCTGAAGGCGAACTTGATATAACAATTTTTCTGTTTGTGTATTATTGTACTCTGTCTTCAAATACCTGTGTCTCAGCCTTTACCAGTGTGGTACAGTCTGAGCATATTCTTCATTGCTCTAGGACATATGGACTTTAGCATTATTCTTAGGTTCTTAAAGATTGCTTAGAATGATATAACTTCAGTTCTGTCTAAGCTTTGTGGAAGCCTGAGATGGTTTTGATCATGTTTATTTGCATCAAGAGCCCTGTTTGTTTTATATTGCAATAGGTCTTGTGTGCTTAAGGACACACAGCCTCTTTCCATAGGGTTCGAAGCTCAGGAGTGTGAGAAGTGAACACTGTGGAGAATTCTAGGTTAAATGTGGACATCTCTTGTTGCTAAATTGTGCTTCAGCAAGGTCATTCTGATTGTTAAGTGAAATATAATGTTCTTTGGTTTGAGTTTGGAGGTGTTACATCATTATTGACTTCTTGTCCCAAGAAAATTAGATAGATTTAAGTTCTGTCTTATTTGAGTTCATTGACTGAGAAGACCTTTTTCAGATCTGCCCTTTCTTTGAGCTGGAGAAGTGTGTGTTTGTGTGTGGCATGTGGAAGAGAAGCTCTTCCATTCCCTCATACAGAGGTGTGGGGTCTGTGGATATGATCTTACAGATGACTCTGCCAGTCTGGAGTACATGAGATAATAGGATGCTTTTGAATTTTTTGAGTTGATATATATTTTCCCCTTTTCTATGTAGTCATTTCATCCTGTTCTTGACACTGGTTTGAGGAGTTCTGCCTGCTAGATGTCATTAGGTATCTCCTTGGGCATCTCTGGAAGGTGGGGAGAACACAACAATGATGTTCTTGAATATAATCTCTGCAGGGGAAGTATTTTTGAGCTAATATACCCCATCATTCATATATGCAGAGCATGTTTAAAAGTTCTAGTCCTTTCAAGTCAAGCTGTGAGAGGCAATGAAAGTAATGCATTTTAGTCACCAAATTTTGCACAGTCTGTTAGGATATCTTTAGTTCTTTTTCTGTTTTCTTGGGAATTATGTTTTAAACCTTGGAGGACAGAGCTTAGTTAAATCTTGGTTTTATGTGGGTTTTTAAAATTTTTCTCTGCTGGTAATTTTTCTTCAAGCTCTATTCTGTAATTTTGGCCACAGTGCTCATGTTAATACCATAGAAATCGCTGTAATTTTTCTAATTCATTCTTTTCTTCGTTTGTGTGGACTGTCATCCAGAGTAAAGGACTAGCACCATCCATCACCTAGAAATTCAATTCAGCTCTTGTAAGGGGGATCATCTGCTAAAGGCAGTCACAAAACTTCTGTGGAAGAGTCAGAGAAATTCTGTTGGCTGGTTAGCAGCTCACTTAAAGACATGAAAGGGAGAGGTAGGAATAAGTAAAGCTGTTTGTTCAGTATATACAGAAATAACTGTAAAGTGTATAAATAGCTTACAATTGCTGCTTTTATTTGATGCTATTGCAGAAGGATTTGATGTGTTGAACAGTTGAGCAATCAGATGTTAGCTGAGCTTCAGTGTCAATAAACACAAAATACTGTACCGCAAAAACAACAAATAAGATCCTGAGTGTCACTGGGAAAATTGCTGACAATAAACTGGAAAACATAATTACTGAAATGCTTTATCCTGCATGTAACAGGATAATGTGTAACTTACTGTATATAACTTGCTGTCTGGCACATGGAGTGTTCGTGTACTTATCCCTGCCTTCAGTCACACTGCCTGCTGTGTTCCCCTCTGAGCAAGTTGACATTGGGATATTTTTGAAAGTCCACACATTTGATTCACTCCCATTTTGTGGCAGGACAGAGCTGTCGTACAGCTGAGTGTTACCTTAGCAAAGTAGATTTCATCCCTGCAATTAACAAAGGCTTTCTTGTGAGATGAGGCAGGTTTCAGCCAGTACCTGATAGTTTCTCTCTAGCTGGGTGTCAAGTCAAGATTTCCAGAGTCTGATTTGCTGCAGATAGTTTTCAACTACTGATAAAATTCTCAGTATTCAATCAGTATGGAATAAAATAGAGGCTAACTGCTTATCCTGGATGCTGAAAGAAACTGTAATTACTAAGAAAACGAAATTGGTATCCTATAGTGAGCATCAGAATGTGCACAGAATGAGAGAAGCTAGTACTGTGCAAATGATCTTAATTTTTGTTAGTTTCTAACACGTTTTGAAGGGCAAGCACTCAGTTTCTCTCATGTCTCAGATGTCTAAATCTAAACAGGCTGTAGGTTTTGGCATCAGTTTGTAGCATGTACAGTTTCCTGGCTCTGGAAGTCTATCAGTTGTTCCAGTTCTGACCTGGTAGCATTCAAAATTTCTGTCCTTACTTTTCCAGGAGGCCAGGGGTTTTTGCTTGATTTCTCAGGAGCACACCTCTGCAAGAAGTGTGGAAGTATTGACTGCTATTGAAAATTGCTGTCTTCGTCATTTGAGATTGCCTTTTGCTACAAGTGTCCTAACTAGGCTGTCAGAGTTGCAGTTCTTCACAGAGAGGAACAAAAAGTTCAAGTGAAAGATATTGTTGTCTTTCCAATGCACAGAGTAGGAAAACTGACAGTCTTAAGTTGAGCAATGAATTTAAAATAACCATTTTCTTCTGCAGCTTTTCTTCCCTGTTGCTAAAATAGATAAAGTGTTCTCACTGAACAAGACAGAATGCATTCACTGTAGAACAATTTTCATGTGAATGGCCGTCCTTGAGCGAGTAGAGTAACACACTGTAGATATCCATCCAATTAAGACTTGGTGGTACTATAAGTGAGTAGCTATTATAATTTCTCTTACATCTATCCTTGTGTTGACAAATTTTGCTATCCAAAAGCACTTCAGGATCCTGAAGGATTCCTTGGGAATGAAAACCTGAAAATCAATACTGAAATGAACTGTAGTAATTCTGTGAAGAGGAAGGCTTGAATTTTTGAGGAAATGAAGCTGTCTTATGTCTAGATGGTTTTTATGTGGGATGTAGTGTGTATATGGTATAGCATAACTATAGTTTCTCTGTGGGCATAGTTTAAAAAAAAAAAACCCACACTTTATTTTTCCTCAAATCCTTCCCCAGCAGGAATAATTCATAACTGTGGAGGGGCGTGTGCTCAGCATTACACTGCACCAGGCTCTGCTTTTGATGTATGTGGATAATTCAGTTAAAAACTGGTTTCATTTCAATGGTATTTTAGCAATAAAGAAGGTTTTTAGCAGTTTTCTAAGTGTTTTTCTGCTCAATGTAGGCAATAGGTACCCTGTCGTTAAGGTGGAGAGGTACCTGCTTTTGAATGAAATAGGCAGGAAAGGAAGCTGAATGAGGAAAATAACTACCACCCTTTTTAACTGGTTAATTTGCAGAAACCTACTATCAGCTCTTTCCTTATTGAAGAACATTACTTGGCTCACTCAATTTTGGCAGCATTTTGCTGCTTTTTACTGGTTGGCAATGGGGTTTGAGATACTGCAGGTATCATTAGTAGTGTGAGAATCATGTCATGGCTCACAGGGTTTCCCTGCATGTGCCAGAGAGGAGAAACTCTCTGGGGAAATGCGGGAACTGGCAATGTCAGGGGAAGGGAAGGGCAGGGAAGGAAGAAGTGGTGCAGAAGTTGAAGGTAGCTACAGGTGAATTAATAGGTTGTATGAGGAGAGGATCAGGTCCTATGTTGAATTGTGGCATTATGGAGAAAAGTTAAACTACAAACTTAAAAAAAATATTGAATTGGGAAGAAATGGGAAAAAATGTGAATCTCCGTAAATAAAATCTTCCTGATGAGTTGAATATTCTTTTTATTTTTTTTTGTTTACAAAAAAAATTTTTAAAAAAGGGTTAGTTCCTTAAGATAATTCAGTGAAAGAGTGAAAGAGAGATAGTGGAATAATTCAGTGAAAGAGTGAAAGAGAGATAGTGGAATAAAAACTAGGGATTTGAATGTGATGGTACAAAATTTGGCGAGAGCTTAAAGCCAAACAGAAAGATGCCAGAATTGTGGACAACAGGGAGAAGTCTATAAAGCCTATATTCAGTGCTGAGGGTATTGCTCAGGACAGATAAAAGGACTCGGGGCACAGGGTTTGGGTCAGTGGTGGAAAAAAATCAGTTGTGAGGTAAGGGAGCAGCACTGCTCCCTTCCTGAGTCAATATTACAGTTACAATTGGAAAAAAACCAAACAACACAAGGGGAGAGGGGAGAAAAAAACCAAAATAAAAACCCCAACACTGAAAATTCTTCTTGAAGCATTGTGGGTAGATTCTTCTCCAGCTTTTACTGGGCCACCTTTTTGGTTAATGCCCAGAGTGAGGTCAGACCTTCCAAGGATCCAGGCCCTTTTCCCCACTACTTAGAGCTGCTGGCAAACTCTATATTCTTGTCCCTTTTTGGTTCTGTTGCTGGCTATATTAGATGCAAGTGCCAGTTTTGTTTTGGGGTGATCAGCTTCTAACTGTTCGTAGTAAATTGTACGTGACTAGAGAGATCTATTTCTATTTCTTATAAAAAATACATGGCAGAATTTTTTGATGAAGTTAACCCTCCAAAATCCATTAAAAGTTATGTAGTACATTCACCTTTATGTTTCTACTTCATTTTTACTGGACTATTGTGTTAAATCACAGAAATGAAATTGACTGGTTTTCAGCACATTGAGATAAAAGTTTTAATAGTACATGAAAAACATCCTGAGGAGCAATGGCCCAGGCAGTTTTCCAGCCCAGCTGAACTGTAGATGCACTACTGGGTAGAATTTCATCTGTGTAGGCTCCTCTCCTGCAGCAGAAGTAGTTCTGTGCTTTTAGCTGGGTTACAGACAGAGGTGATGGACCTGGCTGTGTGGGGACACTGGTGTGACAAAGGAAAGGATGCACACTCTGCTGAAAATCTGTGGACTAGAGCAGCAAAAATAAGTTGAATGCAGCTGGGTGATAGGTCCAGAGTCATCTTTTGAGCTTCCACTCCTAATTTGAGAGGCAGAATGAGAGAGCAGAAAACAGTACGGCTGCTGTCAGCTTCCCAACAAATTCATCTCAGGCAAACCAATTACATGGTTTCTTAACAAGACAGTAATAAAAGCTTGCCTTGCAGACACTACTTGTGCTGTGCATGCACACAGTTCTAGGGTTAAGGTGGTAACAAGATCTTACAATAAACTATCTTCTTCAATCTTCTTGTTCCTTGTCACTCCTCCACTTCCTTTAATTCTAAACAGCGGCAAAGGGAAGGAGAGCCTCGTTCACAGCAAGCCATTACAGGTGTTATTGTGAAAGTTGTTGGACCCATTTCCTTCTGAAGAAGGTTTTATTTGAGAGAGGAATCTCATGATGAAATAGAACAGGGTGAAGTGACAAAAATGGAGATGGTTATCTGTGAGAATTTGTACAGGATGGTTTGAGGATACACTGACAGCAACAGGTCTACCTGGGAATAAAATTTTAGGAAGTGTGGAAATGAACTGACTTTTTGATTTTAATATTTTTCATGAAAGAACTTAATTCATGATGCTTCATCTTTTTACTCTTCCTCCTCCATCTAAGATTCCAGAAAGCTGCATAACTCCATGGTTCCCTTAATGGTTTTGATTAAAACAAAAAAACAAACCAACAACCCAAAACACATAACTTGAGGTTGAGGCTTTGTTTTGGGCATTTCCCCCCCTTTTCACTCTGTATGTTCATTCTTCACATTTGAATTTGCTGCTTTTATTTTCGATAAAGGGCAGTTACAGTAACAGAACTGAATATATCTAGAGGAAAACCATGGCTCCTCATGCCAGGCTACTTTTCTGGTCTTTTTGTAGGAACTTCTGTGACACTTCAGCTTTCTATGCCACCTTTTCCTTACCCCATGATGTAATTTGAACATGAACCTTTATTACTAAAAAATCAGCTGTTGTCAGCTGCTTAAAAATTGAGCTGCTTGAGATTTTTCTAGACTGAATTTGGCATGTTATTTCATGAAATTGTAGTGTTTCATGAAATTGGAAGTTTAATATGTGAAACCTATTTCTGGAATTTTATTGTTTATTATTGTGTGCAGCTACATGATGCTGTGTTAATGGCAATCAAAAAGAATCTTTTCCTCAGAAAGGCATCGTATCAGAAAACCCTTTATATTTATACTACCAGATGAAATGGCATGATGATATTTATGTGGAACTGTCTTGCAGTGTTTAAATCTATCATGCCCTTACTAAAAGGTGGCCAGTCTTTTGAAGGTGATGCTCTGCCTTGCTTACAGCTTAGCTGGGCTCTAATGGTTTGCGTTGGGTCCCCAGGTTTGTGTGTCTGACTGAATTCTTTTGTATAACTTCATCCAAGAAGACTCAGTTGCTTATGAGAATATGGCTAAGAATAATGTTTTCTCATATGAAAATATTGGGAAACTTATGGGGCAAGGGGCTGTTTCTATAAATGTTCCATCTCTAGGGCAAACATAAGATTTTAGTGAGATTATATTTCAGAAACTATCCCAGTCATATCCTGGAAGAAATTCCTCCAGTTTGGACATCTGAGGCTGCAACAATCTCAATGAATTCTCAAGAAGTGAGAATAAATAAAATGACTGAGAGGTGGATTTTATACATCTCTAGGAGAGAGTTGTGGCTGGGAATAGGAGCTAGGAGTGAATAATGCTCTGAGTGCTGTAGATGTTTGTTTTCTGTTCAACCCATGGAGCAGAGTCTGGGAAAACAGGCTGGAGGGGACATGGCTGCAGGCAGAGGAAGAGTTGTCCCTTGAGAGAAATGAAGTTTCTCCCTGCCTTTGCCACAGGATTCCTCTGTTGTAAGGGAGCTCACCTGGAGCGGATGGTCCCTTTGTGTATCCTTCTTATTTACCGGGTGTCCTGCTTGATACCCACATGCCTCTGCTGCAGAATTCCCAAGTTCTCTGTTAAACCAATTTGAGATCCAAAGTACACAAAATTAGGAGGTGCTGGCTTCAGATCCTTGTTTGTAAAAGTAGAACGTTAATACTCCCATACCTCATTAGGGTGCTGCAGAAATAAATTTGTTTCTTGACATGAGATGAAAGTACAGAAAAGGAAACTTTAGCATTTTAAATTCAGAAGAATAAATAAAAGATGGGGTCAGACACTGCAAAGAAAACTAAATATTGAATAAATTCTCATTAATTAAGTAGCATCAGCCTGTGCACCAAGTAAATGAGGAATACAAGGGGGAAGCTAGTATTTTAATATTTATTTGACCAATGATCTTATACAGATGTACAGGAAGGCTGAATTGAGGTTGGAGAAGTAATCTTCATTCTGACATCTCCTAATTCTTTGAGAGCATAATTTTGCAATCTTAATGTTGAAGAGTTTTGTGTGTGACTTGAATATACACAGGCTTTTTAAATGTCATTATTGTTATTTAGCTAATTTATTGAAAGGCAGCTCTGCTCTTCAGGATGGACCTGTGGGGAGAACAGCACTTGCGTCAAAGTTGGAGCATGTGCCTGTTGAATTAGGCTCTGGGCATGCAGAGGGACTGGGAGCTGCAGCCACACTTTTCTTCCTTGGAGCCCTTCACAGAGCATGCCAAGTCCTGCAGCAGCTTTTGTGTGGTGTATCCTGGAAAGATTCGTAGTAGGTTCCCCCAAAGCCAGTTGTGTGGAGCTGCTTTTCGAGGGTGTTTGAGCTCTGCAGTGGAACCCAGCAGCTGATGCCCGTGTGAAATCTGGCTGAGAGAAATCGGCCTGGTTTGCTGAGTCATGGGTAAGCTGTGCAGAAATCAGGTGTACAGGCCTCCCATGACCCAGGGAGCCATTGTGTGACTGATGATTCCAATGATAAATCACTCTGATAGGGACCTAAGTGTTTCAGGAAAATGTCTGCCTAAAGAAATCCAAAGTCAGAGTCTGTGAGAAAGGGATCTTTTCTTGAGGGGGAAAAAAAAATAAACACAGGGGGTGCCAATTCAGAAAATCTCAAGCTTTACTAAAATTTGAGTTTTCCATAGTGTGTGTTACAGCACCTTGAACAATCTTCATCAGCAGGCTCAGTTTTGCCATGTTTCTAGGTGTGTATACCTTCTGTAGTCTACCTCAGAAAAATGAGATTGGCTTTCTGAAGGGTGTGCTTTGTATTTGATTAGAGAAGGAAATCTGTAGATTTGTGGCCTCGCTTGCTGAAGAGTTTGTGTGGAGGATGTAGGGTAAAACTGCAAGAGTGGGAGTTCATTGCACAGTAGGGCTCCAGGGTCATTGGGAGCTGGTGCTGTGCAGTGATTGCTCTGCTGAAAACTCCAAAAGTTAGGCTTTTAAAATTGCTGTAGATGATCTGCTGGATGAACTGATGATTCCCAGGGTACAGGGAGCAGCACTTCCTCAATGCACTTAAGTTTCTGCTTATGGGCTAAGCCACAAACCAGAAAAAACAATAGGGCAAAAAATTGTAGACCTAGAAAGACCTTTGATACTATTTTATGGTTTTAAGTTAGAATAAGAGTTAAAAATTAAATGGTACTTTTCTGTGTTAGGTTTTGAAGATACCAGTATCAAATGCATGGATTTTGTATGTATGTTCTTTAAAAAGTGAGAATTCATGAAAACGTCAGTTGTGACTCAGTTGTGTATCAATAACAAGTAAAACCCTTCCTGGTTTTTGCTGTTTCCTTCACATGGCACCATGTGCAGATGGCAGGCTCAGGTGGGCATCCCAGCCCCAAAAATCACTGCTAAGCAGCAGGAAGTGATAGTGGGTGAATGCAATTCCCTGGAGCCTGACATTCCAGAAGCCCAGGGTATAAATTACTCATCTAACAATCCATAGATCTCTAGTGCTACATTTCCCCATGGTTGTTTTGTCAGTGCAGTTAAATTCTTTCCTTGTCTTGCTCTTTCCAAAAGCTATAAACAATTAGAGTTTGTACAGGATAAAATAAATTAAAAGCAACTTACAGTAAAACTGTTTTGGCCTTGTTTTGGAATTTGGAAGAGGGGGGAGGGTTCTCTCTGCTTGTCTGAGATAACAAATCCAGCTGCAAATCCAGTATGGCTTGAATCTTCCTTTGGCCACAGTACAGTTGAATGTTTCAGATGAATATGAAGGGGCTCTGATGCAGAGTGGTGCATCTCTGATGTTTGTTGGGTAACATCAGAAGCAGAAACCTGTACAACGCACTTCTGTGAAAGACTTACTGGAGTAAGACTCTGGGAGGTCCAGGCACCACTCACTTGGCTGCTGCACTTTCTCACTGGAATGGATCAGATTCCATATGGAACCAGCTTTGTGAACTCTGTATAAAGTAAGTCCTGTCCCAACAGGCTGGAGAAATCACTCCCAGGAAAGGCGTTTTAAGTTCAGCTGACAGTGGTATTGATAAGGGATACAGGTACATTTGTTGGAGAATATTTGGTATCCCATCAAAACCATTTGCAAACACTTTTTAATAGGTTCCCTGCCAGTTCTGTTGTTAGAAAGGGACACTTTCCTGCAATGTTTCATTTTCATTTCAAATTACTAAAGAAACACTTTCCCTAAATATTGACATACTGAAATGCACAAATGTTGAATTCCTTGTTATTGAAAGCAACAGCAGAGGCATTGCTGGAAAAGGTAACTCACTGTGGGAGTCAAAGTAAGCTTTTTCTTTCTTTACCTGGCAGGTTCCAATCCACCAAAATCTTAAAGAACTCCTGGCCATCCGGACAGAGCTTCAGAAGAAGGTTGAGGATTTGCAGCGGGAAGCTGCCACGCGTTCCATTTCCTCCTCCTCTGACAGAGGTTCATCTCCTTCCCACTCTGCCACACCAGTGCACACCTCTGTGTGATGTGGAACAAAAGCCATGTGAAAAAATCAGTGTCAGGTAACACAGAGAGTGAAATGCTTTTCCCATCACAAAAGTATTGTGATTGACTTGTAATTGCTATGATCTACATGCCTTACTCTGTGTCTGATACTATCACAATGAGGCCAAAAACAGCTTCAATAAATGTGATGTATTTTCTTGTTGGCAGTTCCCACATGTGTTTTGACACTCTAGCTAAGTCACCAATCATGAAATTAAACTTTGTTTTGAGCAACTAACAATTTAACCATTCTAAAAAGGAATCCATCTGCCAAGCAGACAGAAAAATGCCTCACACATTGTCTAGAGTACTATGCCTGGTTGAGAGATTCAGATGAAATGCCACATGATGCTTACACAGAACACAAAATGTTTTTCTGAATGGGAGCTCCTTATTTCACTCAGTAATAGATATATATATTATTTTTTTTCCTAGAGCAATTTATTTTTTTTTAGATAATGCACTTGGAAATTGATTTTAAAATAAATGTTTTCCAGTGTAGTCAGTTTTACATTTCGAACTAAATATGCCATTAAAAGTGGATGAAGTTGAGTTGGATTTATCAAGTACACCACACTGACTTGTATGATGTAATATATTTGGTAAAGCATGTATTTTAGGTTTTTTAATGCCTTTTGTACAAGTTAAAATAAAGTCTTTTGACTGTTTAGCTTATTGCTCAGTTTCAGCCTCCTGAGCGAGGGGTAAACTTGCTCATGTCAAGGTCTTGTACAAAGTAAAAGTTTGTTTTCTAGCAAATGGTAATATTTGGGGTTGGAATGACACCCAGCTATGTAAATTGTATAGTCTGTATAGCTGCACATTGTGAAGTGTGTTTTGTTTCTAAGTGTACACACAAAATGCAAAGCTGTGTGCGTTTATACCCATGTGTATGTGATGTTGAACATATGCATCCTCCCGTGGGTTTAAGCTGTACGTTCAGAAAATGGATCCTGCCTGTCCAAACCCTTCTGGGGACCTTAACTTGCCATGACTTTGTTTGACAAAGTTTTTTGAATAATATGATATTGTTTTTCTTGAAATAAAGCCTCTTGGCTTTTTGTTTTTTAAATTCCTACTAGCATTTTTTCTGTAATAATTTAACTGTGTTGTCATGTTAAATATACATTCCCAACTTTCTCGCATCTCCCCCCAGAAATACTCACATTGGAGAGATTTGATTACTGTAACTGTGAAATTCCCCTTTTTAGACAATTACTTACTGGCATTCTTGGAAGGCCTAGTGGAAATGGAAATGGTGCATGCTGCAAATTTTCCCTGGATTGTTTTCCTTGCTGTGTTTCATGAAAATCTGGTTCTTCTCCTTAGAAAACTTAAATATTGCAGCTCTGCTTTTTGACTCGTGCTTGTATTGCTCTGGGTTCTGCTAGTGGGAATTGAGCCCCATTCTAAAGAGCCAGTTGATTCTGTGTGGTGATGTGGGTTTTACTGACTGTGACTACTCATCTGTTGTTGCACATTTGTTCCCAATACACCACAGCACTTTTCTGTGTCTTCTTCTCTGCACTAACTCTACCCAGCACTGAGTCCAGTGAGCTGCTGAGCACCTTCCTGACTTTAGCTGGAGAGGCTGAAGTGCTGTATCCAGTCTTACACGTTTACTGTGCAGTGCAGGGTATTTCAGCATGTCCTTTTTACTGTACTGAATGTTTTTTATAATAAATATTCACCTACACAAACACAGTTTAGGAAGGCTTGCAATGTTGCATCTCTTACTCAACCTCAGGTTTTTTTATAACTAGATGAAAGATGTTTTCCTGTAAAAATGGTTCTGCTGAAGTATGCCAGCAGTGAATTTTACATTGCCAGAATGTTGAGCTGGTATTGAATTAAACTCTTCCATACTTCAGATTTCCTTGACATTTCAACTGTATATTAAAGTAAAGCACGTTATCTCCAAAATGCAGTGCTAAAGAAAATCTTTTGAAGTTTTTCTCTATATTTGTGCCAATAATCACAACATTTTCTCTATAATTATTGCAAAAGCGATGGTTGGATTAGCTTGGGCATTCTGAGGTTTTTAAAGCTTGGATTTCTAAAGCTAAACTCTGAGAACTTGGTTTTGCATAGAAGAGCATCAGTTATTTCAGCTGACTGGCTGTGTGTCCACCAGTTCCAGCACAGCTCAGCGAGTGTCTGATGTGCAGGGAGAGCTCTGGGGGAGGGTCCTGCTGTTCATGTGTCAGCACAATGGATGCGTTTGTACCTACTTAGCATAGAAATAGTCAGAGGTATTTGTCGCTCATATGGGCTAGTTAGAGCATAGCTTTACACTGAGGAGATGATTATTGTTGTACTCAGTCTGCTTCCTGATAATCAGATTTTTTCCTATTGATTTAACAAATAATTTTTTCCTTTTTTTTTTTTTTTTTCCAATAAGGCAGTCTTGAACTAGTTAAGGGAAGAGCAGAATCTTGTTCCCTGTCTGATACACCTTGGACAGAGCTATTAACTTCTGGTTCAAAAGCTAGATGTTCTGCTTTGGCTTTTGGTTTTGACTGCTCATTATAAAGGGAATGTGCAAAGACAGCAAGCAGTTACATTGAGCTTGTAGGATTCTTATTGTCAATGTAAGAGAGGGGTACAACCTGAATCCAGTATCCCAGAAGGGGATGAAGCCTTGGTAACCAGCTGACACATTTTTTGCTTGTAAAGTGAAGTGAATCATTAGCATCAAAGACTTTGCCATTTTAGTCCTGTTTCAGAGCTGAATTTACACTTCTTTTCCTTTTGTAGATAAAAGTAATTTTTTTTTGTTGTTTCATTAAAACGGAAGAAGGCTTTTAAAGCCAGTAAACACTCCTAACTCCCTGGTTCTGTTCCCTGCAGAGGCAGCCTTCTCAAGGAGTTAGAGCTTTAAACAAGAAGTGTTTCATTGCTTTCATTTTCCAAGAGAAGCTGTACTAATTCATGTGCTGTGTGTAGTAACACCAAGAACAGCTGGTTCTCTAAAAGCTGAAAACAAGGAATCAAGAGCTCTCATTCATGTGCACTAAGCCTCACGACAGAGGATGCAGTAAAATGGGCAATTCAAACTATTCCCCAGGTGAATCATTTATTGTAAAAAGCAAAAAGGAATGTCCATTTGCTGAGACCATATCTGTTGAAATAAGAGTGTATTGAGAGCTTTTAACTGCCAGATCTTGTGCAGTTGGGAGGAAAGAGCTAAGAAACATGACTCAGAAGTAGTTAGTTTGAAATATAAACCACCTTTTTTGACTGTGAGACTGAGCATCGCATCATTACACAAAGCTTAGTTTGCACTGCATGGGAAATTTATCTCCTGAGTGTGAAAAGGTAAAGAAAACTGCAGGAAACTCAGGGCACTGCCTCGAGTTTAGCTGCTGGGTGACCTAAGGAGAGTGAGAGAGAGTGTGTGTGTGTGTGTGTGTGTGTGCAAGCAAATAGTCCATTTTTACAGTAAAGTTTTCATAGTGGTATTTGTTTTCTCCCAAAGTCCTGTTTGGATTGGATTTTTAAATGAAGTCATCAATGTAGTTAGAGAAGAGGTGATGTACCATAAGGATACAAACACTTGCAGCTTACTTCCAACATAAAAAAAACCCCACAAAAATCAAGTCTAAAATGTCTTTCTAGTCAACTTGGTTTATTTGGTGTTTTCCAAAGGTAGTTAAATCCTGCTTTTTTCCCCCCGTGACCCTTACATGCACATTAACAAAATGGATTTTGTTACAGCGTAACATTCAACCTTTATTTGGTACAGGTCACTTCTTCAGCAGCAAGGAATCTGTCTTGCTTCTACATTAGAACTTCACTCAAAGAAAGGGTTCTCTGATTTCACAACCCCGTTGTTTCTGAACTTCATTTGTTCCTGAACCTCATCTGTTAGAGAAGCAATTTTTAAAGTCTCAGCCTGGCGACTCATCCTTCTTTTTGGGAATATGAAACATTATTATGGACTAATTCCACTTTTATCACAACAAATGAGTAGTTAAGGATGACAGTGGAGCACTTGTAAGGGTTCGTTAGTGGGGTTGCATGAAAATGACTGAGTTTATAGTGCCAAAAAGATCTGAAATTCATGTCAGAGTATTCTCAGCTGAGGAATCTGAAATGAAGTACTGCCAAAGGAAAATGCAAGTAATTGAAAGAATAAACACGAAAAGAGCCAGCTGAATTCTTTCACTTCTCTCTTTTCTCTGTCAAACCTTTGACAAATCTTTTCTGAATCATTTTATTGCCATTTAAAATAGCTTTAGAAGTGAGGTGCCATAAGAAAAAGAGCTCACAGCATACATAGTACAAAAACTCTCAGGACATCTTTATATATAGGTTTTGGATTCATGAAAAGAGAACAGCAAACCAATTTTCTAGTGATTTATTGCCTTTTTTTATAAAGAACAAAAAAGTTCATACCATGTAGACAGAGCTTAAATGCAGGATTTTTTAAAAATCCATATCCCGATTTAAAGTGAATAAATAGTAATTAAATGAAAGTAGAGGTCAGTGCTGGGTCAGCTGTTCCAGAACTTGGATGACTATGAGGAAAATACACAGGAAACTTCTCAGTTGCTATAATGCCTAAAATATAGATGATGTACAAACTCCCTGTTTCTCTGAGGCTGATGGCAGTTCAGACGGAAGAGGGGACAAACAGCAATAAAAAAAACATTTGAGCCTTTGCTGACATTTATCACTAAGACTCCGACTTCTGTTCAGTTTTGAAGAGAAGGCCAAGCCTAATTTCTCTGCTGCAGGATTTGCAAGTATTTTCCTATTTCAAATCCTAGAGAAAGAAATCTTGAATTCTGTCACTATTCACTTTGGAAGTGTTCTCTTTCACTGTGCATTTATGGATTTCCACATACCTATGCATTACACCAGTGTGTAAGTATTCACCAACGTTACAGAAGAGCCTGGGGCAAAGCAGCAGCTCCTGGTCACAAAAACTGGGGTGGGTTTTCCAGAGTAACAGCTTGCTGTCTGTCTTTATTAAAATTGTGGCCTGCAGTATTTTGAATTGGACTTGTGCTCCCTCTATGCCCCAGTGTAAGAGTTCTCCAGAGGAGAGGCAGGTGGTGTCCTCTTCAAACCACGCCGACTGCTGACACTGTGGTCAGGCGGGGCAGGGTCAAACCCATGGTCTGCATCTGCAGGACACAGGCACTGGCAAAGTGAGAGGAGCAATTACAGGCACTGGATCTAAGCTGGGAAAGCAACTTCCAGTGATCATCAATGCCCTGTTGTAACACTTCATCTACAACAACTTACAGAAAACACATTTCATGCTACAGCTTTCAAATGTATTTGTATAAGAACAAAAAACAAGTGCTGGTGCTTGGGACTGGGGATACACAAACTCAGCTGTGTGGCTTAGCCAGCACCTGAGCTCCTGTTGCAAATTCTGCAGACACAATTCCTGCAAGAAAACCCTTCTCTGGGAGTTAAGATACAGTGCATCCCATCTCTTTCCTATGCTATCTGAGCCAGTAATTAACATTTCTTTACTATTCCAAACACATTAATAAAACAAAGCAGCAATAGTTCAGAGTAGTATCATTAGTATCAGTAGTCTAAGTGTTCTGAATATTTGTGAGGCACCTTATAAACCACTGTAGCTGTTCTGCCAGAGCTAGTATAAGGCTTTAAAAATGCAAGTGTTAAAAAGAGCATAAAGAATTGTGCAGCCATTGCAAAATACTTAACCAAGTTACTAGGCAATTGCTTTCCAAATGGAGCTGTAAGACAGCAATGCTCCTGGGCCCGTTCACCTCCTGGCAAGGCCTTCTGGAAATCATGTCTACCTGAAAGCTGTGAATTTGTACATCAACTGAAAGGCTTGGTTTTCTTAATACACGTTCATAAAATACAGAATTTGCAAACCCGTACAAAATGCTCACATTTCAGGTTTATAAATAAATAGTGAATACCTCTTACACCGTGTAAAGTGGAATTTCCTTCACTTGAGAGCATGCTTTTAAGCAATCATTGATTCAGAAAAATGTATTGGAAAGTGGCAGTTATCCACATTTTAGCAGCAGTCAGGTTGCTGAGGAGGGATCAGAACTCTAAACAGAAATTCTTGCAAGACAGTGAAGGTCGGGTGTAGGCAGCTGCTGAAGCAGCAGTGTCACAGGGGCTGCATGTGCACTGTCCCAGTGTCCTGCTGAGCACCACTCCCAGCCCAGGGCTTCCCAGGCAGCTGCAGGAACCCCATGCAGGACAGTGGTGGAGGATTCCTCCTCTCAGGAGGTACTGCCTCGTTTAAAGGTTAGCCAGGGACACAAAGAGTGAAGCTTAAAGCCTTTTTCTGCCTCTGGGTGCCTAGGAGCACTCCCCATAGTTGCTGATAAAAGAAGGAGGGGACTGCATCTTGTTAAGCTTGAGTTTTGTTGTGGTACCTGTGGAGCATTACAGGTCTTAACAGATACCTGCTTTATTTTCTTTTGGGTTAAATCTGTCACATGTTCTAGTGTGACTGAGATCTGAACCTGTCCTTGAAAGCACCCATATGCACACAGCTTTAATTGTGGTGACAACATAGGTATCTCAAGTCACTGAGACAGAATCACAGAATGAACTAGGCTGGAAAAGACCTTTGAGATCATCAAGTCCAACCTATGACCTAACACCTCCTCATCAACTAAACCACAGCGCTGAGTGCCACATCCAGTCTTTTTTAAACACCTCCAGGATAGTGACTCCAGCACCTCCCTGGGCAGACAATTCCAGTGCCCAATCACTCTTTCAAGTGAAGACGTTTTTCCTGATGTCTAACCTATACTTCCCCTAGTGCAGCTTAAGACAAACTGTATCACTTCAGTTCCATTCTGATCTGCAGCACAGTGGAGCATTCAAATGGCATTTGCTAGAAGTGAATTTAAGGGGGGACACATGACTATCAGCTGTATTTGTGACCTGGTGTGAAAATCAGGTCCTTTGGTTAGAAGCCCAGAGCTGGGTGGTGGTGGTGAAGCATCCTCAACTCCTGGCTTGGGAGCAGGGAGTCACCTGGCTCAGCCCAAGGTCCCACATGAAGACCCACAACAGGCACTTCATTTTAGGTGGAGTGCAGGAAGGAGCGCAGTCCACCCTCAGGAAAAGTGCAGCTCTGTCCCCGCCATTGGAAGTGACAGTGCCCGGAGCCGATGGCAGACGTGGCTGGAGGCGCTTTGCAGAGGCCTTTGCAGGGTTTGGCTTTGGATTGCTATTTACAGGCACTTCACTGTCCTCAGACCTGTAAGCTCTTGAAAACTGACCACAGCTGAAGTATCTTCTGTGGATTTCCATACAACTGCACACCGATACTACACTACTTTGATGTAAACATAAACCTCTTCAGAAAAAATAAACACATGCTACCAGTCTAACCCTAAAGCCTAGAGCAATAAAAAGCCAGTACAAGCCTAAATACAACATGAAATAGCTTTGGAGTCAAATTAAATTAAAAGCTAAATTACAAGCATGTAAGATCTCTGTTGCTGCTGACTGATTATTTTCTAGCCCTGGGTCACGCTTTATATCTTCGCATTGTCTTGTTTTGGTGGTTCTGCTGACTGCGTTTCCAGAACTGAATATTTAACTGGGGAGAAAGAAAAAAAAAACATGAGTACAATAGCACATGATGGAACCAGAGCACAAGCAACGGGTGCCCAGCACTGGCTGATTGTACGTGACACTGGAAAAGCCTCTGCAGCTGCCTTGATTGTCTGTCACTGAAAGAAAGATCATGCTTCTCTTGTGCAAGACTCTTAGTAGCTGGTTACATGAAAGCTAAATGTTAACTGCCATCGTTTGCAGCATGAGCTCCTTGGGCTCTTACCAGGCTTTCCTTTGTGTGCACTAAAGGGGTAAAAGCACTGTGGTGGGTGTTTCACAAAAGCTGTAGCATCACCTGAGCGGTACCATTATCAAAGGGACACAGCAGCCCGGTGCAGCACCGGGGACTTTAAGGAAGTCCCTCGGTAAAGCTGTTTTTTGTGGAGGGATGCAGGCAGGGGTAAGGGATACAAGGCTCTCACCCTGGGGTTCCTCGCTTACGACGGCTTCCATGTTTTCTCCTTTCACATACTCAGCGTTCAGTCCCTCTGAGAAGTACAATAAACACAGTGAGATGGGAAGGATAGAAAGTAAAATTATTTGCTTTGATGCCTTAAAAACTCTGGTAATGGGCCTCAGAGCTGTAACAGCCGAGATGCCTTTTTGAAACCTCCTCTGCAGTGACAGCAGCACAGAAGTCTCGGTAACCCACAGCCAGTGCTGAGACTTGCCGGGTTTCAAAGTGCCCACGGAGCTCCAGGCAGGCACAGCTCCAGCAGCAGCTCTTTTGTCTGAGGCTCCTGCTTCATCTTTATCACACGAGACAGCCCAGCTAATTCCTGTCTCAGGCGCTCGGCTCTGAGGAGGGCGGCAGGACGGGAGGAAGGCTTCCCGGACAGCAGTGCCGTGCAGCGGCGGCTGCGCCTCCACAGAGATGTGCCACAGCCTGATTAAAAGCTAAGTTATGCAGAGCTTTGAGAAGCAGTTCAGAGCAGGGCTGTGGTGATGAAGCAGGATCCCAGTGGGGTGTCAAATCCCAAATAAGTCCCTTATTTAAATGCAAAGAAGTTTCCAACATTATCAACAAGTGGAGCCGAGGCCAAGGAGCAAGGCTGGGCACTGGTGGGCAGGGGTGGCTGCAGGAGGGTGGGCAGGAGAATAGGAGTGGTCCAGCTCAGAGCTGGAGGTGAATTAAGACAGTCTGGGGTGTGCCATGGACTTCAAGCATCCTCAGCAGCTCCTCTGAGGGACAGCTGTGGGGAAAGGCAGAGGTGGGAGTGCTGTACTAACTGTTGCATTCATTAGAGAGGCACCAGGGAAGGGGATTTGGGTGCTGGTCTGCAAATGAAGCCTGAGGCATCTATGACTTGTTTGCACATCTAGATAGGGCTCAGGTGTGGCAGGTGCTGTGCCTCACCACCAGGTTTGGACAGAGCTCACTGGTACCTCCCAGCAAAGGAGGGAGGCAGGGAATGGTGCTGGGGCCAAGCCAAAGGAGTGTGGTGCCAGCCTTGAGCAGCAGTGGGGCAGCTGCTGCCTCCAAGACACGGGAAAAAAAGGGTTCTGCAACTGGCTAGAAAACCCCCATAAAGTCCCCATGCCAGGAGAGACACTGCAGCCAGCAGCTGGCCAAGCTGTGGAGGCAGGAGAGACGCAGCTCCCACCCTGCCCAGGCACAGCGACACACAGGGACACCAGGAGGCTGAGCCACAGCCCAGGGCATGGCTGGTGAGTGCCAGGTGAGGTGTAAGAAAGGAAAGTGGGATGAAGAGTTCCAGACAGTGTTGTGCATGTCCTTTAGAACATGCTCCTCGGAAGGGACTCAAAGCTGAAGGACAGCTGGGCAAGAGAAAGAACTCAGCCTGTTCCTCCATGTGCCAAGTGAGTGGTCACTGCACACCAGCACTGCCTCCACCCAGACATGTGTTTTGGGGGAATAACACCAAATGCAATTTATATTTTTCAATAAAAAGCAGCGGCTGACGGCTCTTGGATTTCTGTCATGCACTGCAACGCATCTAAGGCCTGACATTAGCCCAGCATGCCATGTCTGATGGCTTAAATTAATCCTCCTTTATAATTAACTTTAATTTCCTGCTGCCTTTCTGGGGCTTTGTGTCTCTCAGCTTCCTCCTCATCAAAGTCTTTACTCCATTTTTTTTTTATTATTTATTCTTGCCAAAATATCATTTAAGTGGGGGGAATATACAAGGGTGTTTCATTCCATCACATTCATTTGACTTTTCCTGCTGATCTAATTTACCAAAATGCTGCTTGTTTCAGGCACAACTGGGAAAATAGCACGATTCTAACAGAAATTTCCAACCCCAAACACCCTTTCCCTAGAGCAAATGGGACTCACAGGAGATTTCAATTGATTAATTTAAGAAAAGAACCTGTAACTCAGCTGCTTGTAACTTCCCTCCCATAAAGAGCTGCAGGAGCCACCCTGGTCAGGTGAGGGGTGTGAGGATCTTCCTGCAATACTTGCACCAAGCAGCTTTAAGGGGCAGCTTATGCACAAGGTGTTTTATGGTGACAGTAAGTTTTGCTGCTTAATTTGCAATTTACTGCAATGATTGTCACAGACCTGCTGAGGGTACAGTGGGCTGAAGCCCCAGATGCAGATCCTGCCCCTGCTTCCTTCCCCAGCCTGGTGAGTTTTTACTGCTTGCTGAGATTTGGGGTGGGGGGAGGGGTGGTTTGTTTATTTATTTTGGGGTGGGATGGTTTTTTCATGTTTGCTGTGTTTGGTACTTTGCTGTGTTAGTGAGGGGCGTGAGGGGCAGTGTGAGCAGGGGGTGGCAGTGGCTCCTGGGGCCGCTGTTGCTGCTGGGTTCCTGCCTGTGCAAAGCCTGACAGGGGGCTCAGTGACCTGTGCCTGGGGCTTTGTTCTGCCAGCTGGGGGCACTGCCTGGAGAACGGCAGCAGGCTCAGGGTGAGCCAGGTGTGTGCTGGCTGGGTGCCCCGGTGCCTGGGGAAGGACTTACGCTGGATGCTGAAGCAGAACTTCTTCTGCTGGTAGGAGATGTAGCTGGAGACAGCCCCGATGAGCGCCATGGCCAGCCCGCTGACGATGCCGGCGATCGTGCCTGTCTCTGCCACTGTGGGGCACACACAGAGCTCTGTCAGGGGCACACACACCCCCCTCCCTTCCCACCATCCCTGGCACACCCACCTGTGTTGTAGTCGTTGTTGTTGTTGTTGTCGGTGCTGCCACTGGCACCTGCAGGGACACAATCCTGTCAGTGTCCCTGAACCCCTCTGCTCCCCTGCTGCTGTTCTGGGAGGGAGGGGACACAGGAGAGGGGTGGCAGGGCAGCCCTGGCCTGGGATGCCAAATGACTCCATGGCATGCAGCATTTCTGCTGCCCCACACTTGTTTTTGCTTCTGAGGGCTTTGAAGCTGCTCCTCTCCGTCTGTGTGCGTGGCGGAGTTTTGGGGGATCCTCTGCATGGGACACCTCTGCCTGTGTGTGACAATGACCCTCACCCCCACCTTTTACACCTCCACTGCTCAGTGTCAAGGGAACACCTGAAGGGCTGTCAGTGTCACAGCACACCAGTGCCATCACAGGGAGGTGACTGGCTGAGCTCCATCATGTCAGGGAACCCTCAACTAGCTTGAAGTCTAGTTTGAAATCACCTTTTCTGGAGAAACTGGGCAGGGAGGAGAAGCTGCTCCCACTGGAAACTGCAGTCCTTGCCGAGTCACTTACATCCTGAATTTATGGAAGCAGGTCAGCATTGTATTAATGCCTCTGATGTGTCTTGTCCTTGGCACAGGGATTTATTAAATGTTGATTAGGCTCGTGGTGTTCAGCTCTTTATGTGACTGCTTTAATATTTAATGCTGTGGATGCTTGTGAACAGCTTATCTGATTGTTGCTGGATTTCCCCCTTGTTCCCGACACTGGTGGTCGTGTGGTGAAAGGCAAACAAAGGCATGTGCCCAGGACACCAGGGTGCCCTCGAGGTGACAGGGGAGACACAGGTCCCATCTGCCCTGGTGGCAGCTGCAGCTGCAGAGCCTCCATGGAATCAAAACCAAGCATCTCCAATGGCTGGCACCAGGTGTGACCACAGGGGCCAAAACCTTTTCCCTTGGCTCCATGGCTGAGACCCCTTTTGCCCCCACCATGGAGGTGAGCACTGCTCTGCACAGGGCTCTTCCTAGGAGCTGGGGGACCAAGCCATGACTGCTAAAGAAAACAACCAGACGTGGGTCACCACTTACCCTTCTTCTTGTCTGGGCTGTAGCCACCGTCCACGATGCTGGCCAGGTCATCATCTGAAAAGCCTTAAAAAGAAAAGGGAACAAACAGTGGTTGGCACCTGTGGGAGCCACAGCTGTGCCAGAGGTTGGGATCATGGGCTGCTCTATCCCCACTTGGGAATTGGGACTGGTCCAAAAGCAGCACTGCTTCACTCACAGTTACCAGATGTTAACCTTGAATTACTTTAAGGACATAGAAGAGGTAATAACTGACTAGTTTAAATGCTACTGTGTTTTTTTAACTGAAATTACTGATTTTTAAGAGTGATGATGACTGATAATCACAAATTATTGATAATTGAAGAGTTCATTAAATGTTTTGGTGGTCAGCCTCGGCTAAGAGTGGAGGAGGCCGGAAGAAGCGGTTTGTGTGTGCTGTGGCCATGCTGCTGGGGATCAGCGAGCCTCAGGCTGTACCAGCTGGGCCTGGGGTCCTGCAGGCAGGAGCTGACCCTTATCCTTCCCAGAGGAACAGAACAGTCCAGGGGGAAAACAGAGCACCAGCATGTTTCAGTACATGTGAAAAGGTTATCTTGTAGTGGGCAAGTCTCGTTAATGCAGGATAAGTACAGAGGAACAGGGTCTGTGAATCTGCAGCTGAATGAGTGGTGCTTTGAGCATCTCAGCTCCAGTCCCAGAGGGAGCCCTGGGGTGCAGCAAGGTGAGTGATGAGAGCAGAGACCCAACGCCAAGACAGCAAAAGGTTCCTCCTCTGATGCTGTGCACTGGGAAGGATTTCCTTTGCCTTAACAACCTGGAAGAGACTGCCTTATTCATCAGCTCACCACAAAAAACAGATTTATGGGCTCAGTAATGAGTGTGAAAAGAATGAAAGCCCTGACTAGAGCAGAGCCTGGAGAGGTCCCAGGCAGTCCAGGGAGCAGCGATCTGGGGGAACGCGTGTGCTGGTTTGTGGCCAGAGCCACGTTCCAGCAGTTCAACACCTCAACCCTTCCTGCAGGAGCCTGAAAACTCAGCAAGCCCAGAATACCAAAGTGCAGACAAGTCACCAGTTAATACAATGTAATAAAATACCTGCCTGTTAATTACGTGTGCGAGCAGGGTATACAGCCATCCCGACATCAATAAACCAGCCGTGCAAAGTCTGCTTCCCAGCTCAAGTGCTCAGGGGAACAATCCTCACAGACAAATGATTCATTCACTGGAGTACTTCAGAGATGGAAAAAAAAACCCTCCCAGCCCATCAGGTGTGTTAGGCCAGGAGCTGAGCCTGCTACAGGTTCACACCTCGGCAGTGACTCTGAACCCCAGCAGCCCGTGCCCTCGGTTAAAGAGCTGTCAGGTACGGGGGGAACTCAACACAACCACAACTTAATGGATCAGAAGAGACTCTGGGGACAGAAACGTGCACACAGGCAGGGAGCAAGTTGTTGAGAAGAGCCCCTCTGTGCCAGGGACCATTGAGGAAGAGGCTCCTTCCCTCCCCAGGATCAAGCTGCCTGCAGCAATGTCCCCACTCTGAGCAGGCAGGACAGGGGTGCTGGATGCGGCAGTGGGCAGGACACTGGACCAGGCAGCACCTGTTTCTCTTTATCTCATCACTTGGTGGGAATGGTGTCAGGCTGGGAAGGATCTCCTGCAGGCCCCAGGGAACAGCAGGGCTGGTAGCATGCAGGACAGAGAGGAGAGGTCAGCCTACCTTCCCCTGGCCTTACATCCGGCCTCCCAGCATCTTTCCTATCGTTCTTATCATCAAGGGCATCAGCCAAGTCAATATCCATAGGATCCTTTTCTAGAAAACAAGACCAGGCTTAGCAGGCTGAAGAACTCTGCAATTAATTAATTAATCAGGTAAAAACACTGTTGAAAGAGATGAAGCTCCAGACACAAGCATTTCCCAATTCTGCTATGGGGTCTCATGGCAGGTTTTCCAAACCCATCCTGTTCCATGGTGGGAAATAGCACGTCCTTCCTGCAGAAACAGTGTCCCCACGGCTGGAGTGCCAGGCAATCAGATACATCAGGCCAGTAGGAAAAGTCAGAGCCAAGCTGATGCCCCAAGGGCCCAGCCAGTGGGAGGGAGGGAGGTGGCTGAACCATGCTCACGTGCTGGATGGAAGGCTGTGACTTGATTCCTTGCAATTACTTTCCTCTGTGAATACTCAGTGGGTCCTCCAAGCTGCCTGGATCTGACAAAGGATATTGTCTCTGATGAACAGCAACCAAAACCCAGCTGAGCTCCTCAGCCCTCCCACCTTGCACTCCTGAGTTCATTCTGGTCCAAACCAAAACCCTGCCTGGGCAAGCAGCAAAATGCCCCGCTGCCAGGGTGCCCTGAGCCTGTGCGTGTCTGCCAGTGGAGCCCAACACAGCTCTGCCATGACAGGGGGCACAACCAGCCCACAGCCTTCCAGCAAGCATGGGAATGGAACGTGGTCCACAAACCACCAAGGTCCCCTGGGAAATGCTGGGTAATGCTCAGATCCCTGTCCTCTCTGTGGTTTTTGATATTTGTTTTCTTCTTGAGGTATCTCAGGTGAGCAAAGAGATCAGAGATTGAAAATACCAGGATGAGGGCAGTGCCACCATTGTGGAACATCCCAAATCCTCCTCCTGTGCCAGCAGCAGAGCCGGAGTGAAGCAGCAGGGGCTGTGGAGGTGATGCTTACCTGGCTTATGCTTAGGAGGGGCTCTTGTAGTTTTTGGCTGCTTGGTGGTGGTGGTGTGAATGACATCCCAAAAGCCAGTGTCTGAAGGGAGGGGAAAAAAAAAAGACCAAAATGATGTTACCCTCTGAAAGGTGGGTTCAGATGAGTGCTGTACAGGGAAACCCCTGCCCTGCTGGGAGACTGGGGCTGCACTGCTCAGTGCTCTGGCCCTCACACAGTTTCAGCTGATACTGAGGGCACCCCGCTCTGGGTGCCCTGGGTATGCTGGAGGCTGCAGGGAGCTCTGCATTACCTGGCTTCCCTGGCCTGGGGAAAGGCTTGGGAGTTGGCTTGGCTGGCTTGGTGGTCGTCTCCACAGGCGTGTCAAAGTAATCCTCCAAATTGAAGTCTGCCGGAGAGAAGGGATTGTTACACTCCACACTCCTGCTTGTGGGGACGGCACAAGGCTGTTGGCACACACCCCCCTCCCTGGGTGTTGTGCAATGGTGCTGCACCATTGCCAGGGCCTCCCACGTCAGGCTGAAGCTGGAAAGGGCGTCCAGACACTTTGCTGCTCAAGCGTGACCTCTACCACAAAAGCTTCAGAAAAGCCTGGCCACCCTTTCAGTCTCCCCATCCAAGCTGTGGTTCTTGCCCAGCCCCAGCAATCCCAAAATAATTCACTTTTGGGGGAGTCCTGCTGGTACCTGCAGCTTCTCCTGCGAGCTGGTGCAGATGAGAAGGGGCTGTGGGATTGAGCCAGTGGCTGCTCCCTGTGGAGCCACCTGTGAGTGACCTTGAGCTGAGCAGGGCATGCACAGAGAGAGGCCAGGGCCCGGGAATCTATGGCAGGAGCCTCTCAGTGTCATCATTCATCAAAAAAGTGCTCCCTGGGGAAGAAGTGACTGGCTAGACAAAGCCTCAGCCTCCACATGTGCCCATTTCCCAGGGGGCATTTACTGAATTGAACAGCCTCTCGTTCGGGCTGCAGTCCAAACACTGAAGTGTTTGCCTCTGGCACTTGGCTTTTCTTGACCCTAGCAAAGACTATGCTGGCTAAGGAGCCAGACAGTTGAGTTGGCCTAAATTTGTGCCAAGATCCTCGTGCAGGGGTGAGTGGATTCACTTCTGAGTGCTCCTCTGATGTAGTTTATTGCAGGCTCCTCCAGCGAGACTGAGCAGCCCCTCGGCTCCTGTGACCGTGCTATATTTAACAGGGACTGTTTGGCCAGAACTGAGCCAGAGGAGCTGCTGGCAACAAAACTCGTGTGAATTTAAGGGAGCTTCCTCAGCCGTGGCACTGCTGGGAGCTGGCCAGCCAGCACATTTGATGTGCAGCAACAGTCAGAGACCCATTCTCCCCTGAATGGGAAAGTATCACCAAGATGGGACTTTCCCTGGAGGCTGGGGAGATCCTGGAATAAACAAAGGAAGGAAAATATCTTCTGGACTTCCTCCTGGAAGGAAACTAGCAGGTGCCACGCAGACGGGAACAAAAGCTCTTGTGTAGCTGAGCAGTGATTTGTGTCTTTCCATTAGGATACTGCAAAGTGTGCAAAATTCTGCCTTGGCTGTAAATGCTCCGCTGCCACTCACCTTCAGCATGGACAGAAATATCAATATTGCATTTCTCTGGCTGCACAGGAACAGCGCGGGAGCACACACCAGCTCCAGCTTCCCTGGGGGCAAGTAAAGGGGTCCCAAAGCAGCAGCTGAGGCAGCAGCACTCAGCCACATGCGGGCAGCCCATGGGCGCTCACACAGTTCAGTCCCATGGGACGTGCACCCCACACTGAGCTGAGATGATGTGCATGCAAGGTCTCACCTGTCTCACGTGCTGGCTTTCTGGGGCCCTTGGGAGTGGCTGTGAAAAAACAGAGGGGGAGGAAAAGTGTTAGTTATAGGCATCACCAAAAATGTCACCTCTGGATTGAGAATGAAGGGAAAGATTTCACCAGAACTTTGTGACATCTGCGTTTGGGCACACGAGCACCCTGCACCCAGTGCATGGCCACAGGGTTCAGAACTGCCCACGGGTGAAAACGGAGCCCAGTGCAGGGCACTGCTGCCTTGAGCTGAGCCAGCATCCCACCCCAGCTGGGGGAGAGCAGGGAGCTACAACAACCTGCTCCTTAGAGTAAGCAAAGGGCACCTGGTTAGCAGCCAGCTTCTCCCCAGGACTGTCCCCAGCTCCCCCTGTGTGCAAACCCAGATCCTGTGTTTCCCAGGCAGGCAGGATGAGGCAGTTGTATCCTTTACCACCCTCCCACCAGCATCAGATCCCAAATAATAAGTTGCATCTATTAACATCTATTTGTTTTCTCCTCTTTAAAACAGTGCATAAACATAACTTACGTCGCCTGGTGACGGGGTCTAACAGGGCATCTTCTAGGTTGAAGTCATCTGTGTCATCCCCATGACCTGGAGACAGAGAATCAGCACTGGCTGTACTCAGTCCATGCAGAGTAACCCACCTTTAAATAAGGCATGGCTAGACTTGTTTGCTCAAATTGCTTTACTTTTTTGCTGTTTTTTTCCAAGCCTGACCCAACACTGGTGATGAGGAAGACATCAGCCCTCTCCAAATGCTGTGACTGTTAAATGCAGAGCAGCCATCTCTGGATTTTCCATTTGTCTGCCTTAATGGATGTGGTATAAATACACATGTTATGCTTATATTTGTCAAGGAGAGCCTACCAATTCATCTCTTGAGCTGCCACTCATCTCTGGCTGTGCTCATGATTATATGATTGCTAAACACCATGAAAACATTGGGACAGTGCAGACAAATTCAGTGGCAAACAAAAAAGCCCTATGCCCCTCTTCTTCTCAAGTGCCTTCCAACATCAAAGGCTTTGCATGAAAAAGCTGTTGCTGGCTGTCAAGCACGACTTAGCATTTCAGGGGCCGCCTGCATCACTCTGCTTTGGAAATGTGAACCAGGACCAAACCGCCATCCCAGGAATATACGTGACAGGCACAGGTTTGGTTTTTTTTTTGTTAGAGATGCCTCACCACAACTCCAGTCCCATATCCCAGGGATAACTCAGAGCTACATCATGTTCTCCTACAACAGGGCCAGCTAATCCTTCCTTTCTCTGTCTCTTTTTTGCATGGCATTAATTACTGTTGACTTACCCCAGTTCTGAATGTATTTGTCTTGATAAATTCATGCTTTTACATCTTGGAGCATGCTGAGTAATTAATATCCTTTGGGTTTGCTAAGTACTGCAGCACTGCAAGAGAACATTAAAATGGCTTTCCTCTTATTCCTACTGCTAAATGGATTTAGCTATTGCCACCTGAGCTCCAGCGTGCTTCATGAATAAATTTAAAGCTTTACTGAGAAGGACAATAACAATGGGAAGGCACCAGTCCATCAGAAAGCAGGTATCAGCGTTTCAGCGAAAAACTTCTACCGAGAGTGGTCACTGAGTACTGCAACAGCTGCAGTTCCGTTTCCACTTACTCACACATCACCTCTCATCTCATTTGCCGTCTGTTAAACTGTTAACCGCACAGGCCCGAGGGTGAGGTATGTGATGTGTGTGCAGGGGCAGGGGCTGGGAAATCGCAGCGGGCTTCTACCCCTGGTAAAGGCTCGACATTAGCACTGCTGGAGGGGGTGTGTAAAGAACCAATGTCCCAGCCCGTGCTTCTCACAGAGCTGAGTGATGCCAACGCCTCCCTGCGAGCCTGGAGGAACGGCCAGCAGCAGGCGATGCAGGGAAAACCCGTGCAAAATCCACACGGAGAGGCATGCAGAACAGCCTCTTGCTCAGCACAGCAGGGCTGTGTCTGCCACCCTCAGCCTCTCTCCATGCCTCTCTCCTCCCTTCCCAAAATCTTTCCCTCTTGGGCCTTATTACTGGTGAAATATTGGCACTGTGAGACAGGAGATGCTCTCCTGCTCTGGCAGCCTGGGTGAAGCCAGAGGGTTAGCAAGTGGTCTGTCAGTGCCAAGGAGCAAAGTCAGAAACGTGCAACCCCATCCACAGTGCTGGAAAACACCTGCCCAGCTCCAGGGCTTGCACGGGGGGCTGCCAAACCACCAACACCCCTGCTGAGACGCAGCACACTCATCACTGTGCTGGCCAACTGCCCCAGCCCTGTCAGTCTGACAATTCTGTGCAGTCTTCCTTTCCCAGAATGGCTCTTTCCCCAGTCTTTACTGGATTTCCAGGAACTAACAGGACTCCATAATTTTTGTCTTTCTGTTTAAAAGCATGCTTAAAAATAGGCAGAAGGGGAAACCCACGTCGCGTCTCTGGTGGGATGAGAAGCGTTACCAACCCGAACGAGGAAAATGTGCTGTCACCATGTGAGCTGGCAAGAGGGATGTGGTGGCAGCACCAACTCACATCAATGTGCCAGGAGCCCCCCTTCCCTGTCCCTCGCTCCCTCTGCTCTCCGTGTTTGAGCCAATATTAAGGCACTGACTTGCTGCAGGCTGAGCCCTGTATTAATGTATCCTCCCCACACTGCAGGAACCCAAATACCGAGTGGAGGAGTGGACAGCTGTGTGGTGTGTGCAGCTCACACCTTCTAAGGGCTGTGGGAGGCACAGGTTTGGTTGGAGATGTCCCCCAATGGGCCACGGGCCCGGGAGGGAACACGGTGTCCAAAAAATGGGCTCCCCCTGCCTGGGTTTGGGGGTCTCACTGGACCTGCCAGCTGAGAAGCATTTACAACCTCCCCAGGTTTGGTGACAGCCCCCTGGCAACTCTCCCCGCAGGATGAGAGGAGGGTGCCCCTTCCAAAACCACTCTCCAAAGAGCCAGCTGGCATATGAGGAGGCCAAGGGGGTTCAAAGGTGTTTAGGGCTCTCCACGATCATGGGGCTGAGGTAAACAACAACTGCTAAAGAGTCCTGGGCTGGAGATGCATCCTGGGGACTTTCCCCACACTGCTGAGAGAGGTGGGAATGTTGCCCAGCTGAGGGTTGGGAAAACTGTGGCTGCACAGAATTGCCCAGTAAAACCTTCCCAAGGAGCGGCAGTGCTTGGCACAGCCCGTTACCCAGGGCTTTCCCAACGCTGCCCATGGCAAACCAACATCCTCTTCCAAGATCCCCCTTGGCATTGGCAAGGATTAATGATTGACTACCAGTTAATTGAAGCTGACAACATCTCTATTTCATGCAAAGGGTATTACAGAGATGTATTAGACCTTTTATAGATCGAAAGCCGAGCGCTGCCATCACAGGCACACAGACTCCCCTGCTCGCTCCAACATATATGAGTGGAATGCTCTCCTCATTCTATTACTCTCTTATTAAGTGGTAACAAATCTGGTACTTCATGGCCAAACACTGGAAACCCCAGCAGCACGTGGTTCATGTGTTTACAAGCACATACAGTTTTTTGGAGGCAGCACAGCCGCTCCCTGCACTGTCCTGTGCAATCTCTTTGCTCCTGGGGCCCTGGCACTGCTCCACAATCATCGGAGGAGCGGAGCTTCCAAAGCCCATCCTCTGATGGGAACTCATGCACAGCACAGAGTATCTCTACAGTGAGTTGGTACTTTTTGGGAGAGGTTGGGGCCCATTCCTACACATCAGCACTCACGAGCTGCTAGCTGCAGCAGAGCTTGTCTGTAATGCCCATGAAGCAGAGTCAGGGCTGTGCATGCCCTGATATGCCACCATCCCGCAGGACATCCCCACCTACAACCTGTTACAGGGCCACAGTAGCAGTGATTTGCAAAACCCCCTTTGCTGGTTGCTCAGTGCTGGGGAGCAGTATGGGATCCTTGCTGGGGCTGATATCTAGGCTGGCTTGGGTCATTTTTTTCCCCTACCCTTGCACTGGGTCTTTGGAAGAACTCTGCTCTTTGGCTGCTGGGAGAAAACCCACATCCCCTGGGGCAACTGCGGGCAATTCCAGCCCTGTGTGACACCAGCCAAGGGCAGTGGAGCACCCCTGGGACTGCAGCTCTGTGGCGAGGGGGAAAGAGGCAAATGAGATACGTTTTCCATATTTTTATTCAATCTGACAATCCACAGAAACCAAGTTGGGACGTCACATGGCACCCAATATGAATCGCCCAAAGCCAGAGTGGGGAGGTGGGGAGACCCCAAGGCTGCAGCTGTGTCCAGCAGAAGCTGCAGAACAGGGGTGAGAGTTATGGCTGAGCCAGCACTGCAGACTCCCCCACCTCTTGCTGAGTCCCCTTGCCTTGCTGGGAGTATTTTTAATCAGAGCTAGCTGCTCTTTGAAGGCAGAAGGTTTTTGTGCCTTAATGTATTCTCTCCTCATTATTTTCTGTAGCAGGCAGCTCAAACACACAATTGTACTCGTCAGCTTTTTAGTTTTTACAATTATATATATATTCTAATTAAGCCCCTCTGTTTGACAAAGCTTGAATTACAGTATCATAATTCACACCCAGTATATTGCCAGGCCGTCTGCAGCACTCGGAGCGAGGTGTATTCCATTTTTAGTGCCAGCCCACAGATCTCTTTGTGCAATATATATGTGTTTAGCTTCCCTGGGAATAGAGAGCCTGCGACGGTACGAGATTGACAGCCCGGGAGATTACGGGAGAATGCAAAGCAGGTACAAGGGCAGCAGAAAGTAATTCCAACTCCTGACTTTTATGCATCCACCTTGGGAGCAAAGCAATGGACGGGGGAACAGGAGGAAAGCAGGAAAGGAGCACTGTGGTAGCCAAAAGGGTGTCCCCAGTGACCAACCCCAAACTTTTTGGCCCCAAGTTATGATGCCAGCCCATGTGGGTGGGTGGGGCTGAGGCCAGGCACCCACAGCTGTGCTGGGACCTCTGGGCAGGGCGCTGGGGAAGGAGGGATTTGGGAGCAGAGCCGTGCTGCTGCACCTCTGGGCTGCATCCTCGCAGTGGGGTTTCTGCCATGGCAGCAGAGACACAGCCCCAGAAGTCTGTGGGGAGTAAATGGCTGCTCCTCCATGGGCACGGGTCTGACCCGCAGCAGCTGGGCTGCCTGAGGCAGCAGAGTGTCCCCGGGGACCTGTCCTGGTGCAGGGGACGGCACAACACCACCGGTCAGAGCAGAGCAGATCCCAGCCAGGACAGGGCAGAGCTTCGGACTCGCCAATGCCTCCACCACTGCTGTCTGGACAATGGCCCCAGCCACTGCCAAATGTGGGGGAAATTTACTCCCGAATCCCAAATTCCTGCTGACCAAAGCACGGTTCCATGTGTGTAGGGACAGCAGTGCTCCTCGGAGCTGGGGTGGCACAGTCAGCCTCTGGCAGCAGTGCTGGTGGGGCAGCTGGCTAAGGGCAGCTTCTGTGCAGCTGCACTGCTCCCTGCAGAGAGGCCAGGCTGCCTGCCCGGCACACACCTCCTCCTCAACATAGCTCTGCCTTGAAAAGCAGACTTTGAACTTCCACTCTATCTCCTCAGCTGCTGCCAGGGAAGATCGGCTGCCCTGCACAAACAAGCTGTCAGCAGCCTGCCAGGGCAAGGGGTGGAAGGGCTCTGCTGGGAAGCAAAGTGTGGGAAAAGCAGCCCCCTGCACCCACCCCAGCAGTGGGACCAACAGCTGATGCTGGGGATACATCAATCCAGCCCAGGGCATGACCAGTAAAGAGCAATGGGACACACTCCCCCAGCTGGGATGACCTCTGCTCCTTGCAGGGGATGAGGGAATGCTGCTGTCCTTGCTCTCTATTCTCAGTGAAACATTTTGATTTTCAGAAGTACTAATCAAAAATCACTCTTGATTATGGCAAAAACAACCTCTGCTGAATTTTTTTTTTTAATGCAATTAACAAGGGTGTATGGTAATTCCAAGCAATCTCGCTCTTGAGATTAAAGGGAAGCCTGCCAGGAAACACATGAATAAAGCCTTAAGATGAGAATTTGCATAATGAAGACTTTCTCTTTGTGGAGGGACTGATGGTGGTTGTGTTTGAAACCTGTTAAGGGAAATGCCTAAAAGCCTCCACTACAGCCAGGGCACTGCTGTCCTGACCCGTGCAGGCTCCAGCATCCTACAGTGCCCTCGTGTCCCTGCTGGGAACCTCAGCTCCACGACAGCCCCAGCTCTGCTCTCTCCTCCAGCCAGTGCCCTGGGACAGGGCAGGAGAGGCAGCACAGCCCCAGTGCAAGCTCTGAAGTCTGCAGCTCACGGCAACACACCTCACTTGGGCTCTAAGGCACAGGGTAACACCAGGGTTCTGTGCACCAGTGCAGCCACACGAGAAGCAGGTGCCTGTTGCAATTCAATTTCAAGGCTTACCAGGAATAATACAAATTATTTGGCAGTGGTACCAAATAAGCTCTAGACCCAGCAGGAGTGAGGAAAACATGACCAGCAAAACCAGCCTGCATCAGGCTCCTTCCAGCAGACACCACTGGCACCACGATGTGGGGCAGGCCAAAAGGGCGTCCTGGCGAGCAGAAGGTGAGTCCTCACTGGGACCTGCTTGGCCACACTCTGGGTGCACAAGGGATGCAGTGCTCATCCAGCCTGCACCACGCTGAGGGCTGCACAAAGGCCCAAACCCCTCTTCTCCCCAGCTGGTGTGGAAGGACAGACCTCCAGCTTGCTTCCAAAGCACCTCAAGAAGCAGCACCACCCTGCACACCCTGCTGTGTCCCACAGCCCCGGGGCAGCAGCTGGGCTCAGTCTGTGCTGCCACGGCCACACCGGGAGCTGCCAGCAGGTCCCTCTGCAGACACCAGACAAAAAGCACGGCAGGAAGGAGTTTTCATCTGCTGCCCTCTCACACAGCCTTTCCCACTCCTCCACAGCAAGATTTAAAACCCCAGAGGGAAGCGCCCTTGACTTGTCTTTGCCAACAGCTGCATCTGGTAACTGGCTCACACAGAGCCCGCTCTATTTACCAGGGGCTGGCAGACAGGCTGCAAGGAACCCTTGAAAGCTGAGGGCCCCTACCACAGACAGACAAACAAACAAACACCTCGAGGTGCCAACAGCAACCCTGAACAGCTCTGAGAGAAAGCAAACCCCATCAAGGCCAGCAGGACTGCATCCAGGAAAGGCTTTGTATGGGGGTTTCCCAGGAAATGCCTCGGGCTGGCAGTGGTGGCCAGCTCTGCCCCATCTCCGGCTCCACAGCAGCGTCCTCTCTCTGACCCCACGTGAAACACTGTTCCAGCAGCTCTTCCATCGCAGGATGGTCCCAGACCAGGTAGCCCTGCTCTGGCAACACAAGATGCCAATCCAGTTTTCTTCAGTATCAGCACTCAAAGCTTTCCAGATTTCCAGGGCTCTCTGCCATCTCAGCGCATGGAGCAGGTGATGTTTTCTAAGCAACTTTAATATGATAGCTGGTCTTTGAGGTTTGTGTCAAAGAGGGCTCTGACATAGCACTGCCAAAACTGTTTTCAATTAGTTTCAGATCAATTGCAGCCGGAGCAAAATGCTGGAAGGTTCAGAGCAGAAATATTTAAGGTTTAATGCCCTTCTGGGGCATTCCTGAGCCCAGGTCTGTACCTGTGATGAGGATGGGGTGATGCACAATTTCTGTGCCTGGAGTGGGTACCAGGACATTGCAGCCAAGGACTAAGGAGGGCAGGATGAGCTCAGCCTGTCCCAGCCCTCACAGGAGCTCTGCAAATCTCTGACCCTGTGACTGTGGAAGAATGCCCCAGGTGTAATCCTCAATAACTTAACGGTGTATCTGATAAGTAAGTGAGCTGGCCTTCCTGTCCACTTTCTTGTGCTTGTTTGGGAATTTTTTTAAGGAAGAACAATGTACATAAATAAAGGGGAAAGGATGTGGACATTCTCACAACCACTCTGCAAGAGGCCAAGGGGAAATTAGCACTGAACCAATTGCACAGGATGGAGAATGGACTTTTCAGTGACGGGTGAAAACAACAGTGTCACTCTGGGCTCAGGTTTGTGCCCAGCAGATGCTGTGTGCAGGCCTCTGCTGGAGAACTGGATTACTGCCCTGGCAGCAAGGGAAGGGGAGATGTGGGGGTGCCATGATCACTGCCCAGCAGGCACCAGCCTGGTTTTCCCAGACAGACACAGTCTGCTGCAGCACTGCTGAGAGCCAGCCCTGTCAGGGACAGGCAGGCTGGGACAGGAGCAGGATCTGAGCTGAAACCGCTCTAGGGGCAACCTTGGCATCCCTGTGCCCAAGTGCCCCACCCCCAGCCCTCACCCAGCCCTACCAGGCAGAGAGTGGGAGACATGGACCTAGCTCACCTTGTTTGTGATTCCTAGTGAAGGTCCAAAAGCACAGCAAGTTCCTTTTCCTCCTACAATTGTGGGTACAGGGCTGAAAATTGGGGGATGTGGTGGTTTGGATGGGGGTAGAGTCAATCTTCTTTATAGAAGCTGGTGTGGGGCTGTGGTTTGGGTTTGTGCTGAGAACAGTGTTGATAATTCAGGGCTGTTTTTGTTATCACTGAGCTGCACTGACACAGAGCCAAGGCCTCTCCTGCTCCTCACCCGCCCCACAGAGAGAGGCTCCACAAGGAGCTGGGAGGGGACACAGCCAGGACAGCTGAGCCCAGCTGACCCAGGGGACATCCCAGACCATGTGGCACCACGCTCAGCACATAAATCTGGGGACAAGGAGGAAGGGGGCACGTTTGCAGGGATGGTGTTTGTCCTCCCAAGTCACTGCTACAGGTGATGGAGCCCTGCTGTCCTGGGGATGGCTGAGCACTGCCTGCCATGGGAAGTGGGGAATGAATTCATTCCTTGGTTTGCTTTATCTTTAAACTGCCTTTATCTCAACTGATGAGTTTTCTCACTTTTATCCTTCCAATTCTTCCCCCATCCCAATGTGAAGGAGTGAACAAATGGCTGTGTGGGGCTGAGTTGCCAGCTGGGATTACACTGCAACAGCTGCTTCCATGTTTTCCTGCCTGCTGTCCACCCAGCAAGATTACAATGTACATCCACATTAGCCATTTGATTTCTGCTTACACATTAAGTAATGACTACGAATTTGCCTATTGCCAAAGACGCCTGTTTATCAACCAGACAGCAAATCATGGCACGAAAGCATTTTGTTCCTAACTCAGTGCAAAACAACTGATGACAAAGTCAGCGATGCAGGAGCCCAAAGGAAACTGAAGCAGGAGATTAAATGCTTATCACCTGATCCCCAGCGGAAAAAGATTGTTCTCATCAGATAAAGATCAAGAGGAGGTGCTGTAGTCAAAAGTATGCAAATAGGGAACTGCACGGTAAAAATGCTGGTTCGTCACTTGGGATGTGATGCTCCTGTCCTACTGTGCTATTTAAAATCAGAAGCAAAGCAGTAGTGGGAATGAAGACTCGGGAAACGCTGAGGGATGGAGCAGGGCCCTGGGAGAGCATGGGGGGCGCAGGCTTCTCCTCTGGCTGAGAGCATCTGTGCACCCTGTCACCGCAGCTGCACTGCAGGGCTCCTCCCGCCTCCCCACAGCACCTCCCGTGCAAACTCGGGCTATTCGGGTCAGCTGGGGAGAGGCTCAGACTCCAGCCCGTGCTGCTCACTGTCTGCACCCTCCTCGCCCACCCACACTCGCACTGTGCTCTGGGTCACTCGGCTCTGCTGCTCCTGGATCACCCCAGCTCCAGGTGGTGCTGCCACGGGAAGGAGCCGGCACGGACAGACAGCAGGCTGGGGGGCTGCACCCTCCAGGTAGGAAGCAGCAACAGACATCTGCTGGAGATAATTCTGAGCAGGTGGTGCAGGAACTGGTGGTGATTTTTAACCACCCAGCCCGCAGCTGTGAGACCATGCCTCCTGGCTCGCCCACAGAGAGAGAAGCTGTGCCACGTGCCTCAGCCTTTTCCAACACCTTGTTTTCAATAAGGTGAGTTTGGTTCCTTGCTTTCATAGAGGAGTCTGGAGAAGTCTCTGAAAAGGGGAGTTTAGGGTGTGTATCCAGCTTCTGCTATTTCCCATGCCCAGCACATGCTGCATCCCCATCACCAGGGGAAAGGTGCTGTTATAATCAGAGCACTCTGTGCTACTAATGTGGCATGAAATAATTTAAACATAAAACTAGGTGTTCAGTGAGTTCAAAGAGATGTCCAGCAACAGGTCTCTTGCTCTCTCTGACCCTACTTGATAGGAGAGTCAGAGAGGAAATAGCACCAACACTTACAAACCCAACTGATTGCAAACTGTTGCGGCTCTGAGATTTTCTCTGTGAAAGTATAAATAATTCACTCAGTTAAGACCATCATTAAAAGAAACAAAGAACGAATACACTGTCTTTTCAAATGTATGTTTAACCTCACTTAAAAATGCTCTATGCATGAGGTGAAAGATATGTTTGTGATCTCTGGGTGTTTTTAAAAACATAATAGCTAATGAGCTCAAAGCTTAGTGCTGTCCTGGGGTGGGGGGAGGCAGCTGGAAATAATAAATTCCAGTTTCCTCAAATAATTACACAGAACTGCATGGCAAGGGCTCAGTGTCCCTCGACACTGCAAGAGACAGTTTGTCACCAGTAACTGGGGCCAGGCTAAACACCCACCCGATGGGCAGCACCTGGGGCAGAACCCAGGGTCACAAAGCTCAGAGCAGGCTTGCACCAGCTGGAAACATCACCCTGGATGACATGGTTTGATTTTGGGGGGATGTAACCTCCTCTGCCTAGCATTGCATTGGCATAAGTTTGCATGGTGATTTTAATTTGGACGTTAGGAGGAATTTCTTCACTGAAAGGGTGATTAGACATTGGAACAGACTGCCCAAGGAGATGGTGGAGGCACTGTGCCTGGAGAATTTTTAGAGACTGGGTGAGGAACTCAGTGCCATTGTGTGGTTGACATGGTGGTCTTTGGTCACAGGTTGACTCAATGACCTCACAGGTCTTTTGTGACCTAATTAATTCTGTGATTCTCTGGCCAAAAGGATTTCTAGGGCAAGAACATGTGCTAGGTGAAGTTGCACCAATTCTTCAGGCTCTGTAGTGGACACTAAGCAAAGCTCCAAGAGGAAGGCTGTGTACCAGATGGCAGGATGGGACCTGGAGAGGTTTTTACTCTGAGTCTACATTAGTCTGGCATTATTTTCTCTCAGATTTTACTGTCTGGAAAGATGACCCAAGTCCTTGCAGTAGCGGGAGGGAACACCTGAATGGAGGTGTCTGGTCACCACAGAGATGTCCCACCAAGCTGCTCAAGTTCACCCCACAGAGAGATCATACAAATATCCGGCATTAAGATAGAGACGTTCTCCAAGGTCCTACCCCCAACAGGACACTTTTGTCAGCAGACAAAGCTTCATGGACACAGACCAATGTGCTGTTGAAAATCTCATCAGCTATCTAACATCTGTTCTGCAGCACAAGCACCTGTTTTGCTATTCACAGCTGGGGCTGGAAACCTCTTCTGCTTGTTTAGCTTTTGCCTTCTTCTACCCTCCAAAAGAGCCAGAGCTACAGTTACCCCTAAATACCCAACCCAGAGCATGCTCTTCTGAAGCAGGATTTCAGTAAGATTATTCCACCTTTGACAAGTTCTTTGTGCATGGGCAAAGAGAGCATTTCAAAGGGCAAGCAAACTTCTAAGCAGCTGTCTTTCCCCAGCACCTTGTTTGCTGGAGAACACCCTGTACCAGCCTGCAGAGCCTTCCAACAGCAGAATGCTGCTGTTCTCAGCATCCCTCCTCCCTGTCTGAGCCACTACCTCCAAAATCTTGCCAATGCCTCTGGTTTTGCTTGGTTTTTTTTACACATGTACATGGTGACTGCACCAGATCCCTACAGCACCTGACCATCTCCTTTCCTGAAGATGCTGCTCATATGGTTGGGAAAGAGAGCTCATACTCAGCATCAGCTCTCTGCCTGTGGCCTCAGTTCTCTCTCTCCTTCTGTGTTTCCCAGACAAGGTTGAAAAGCAAAGGAAAAGGATTTTGGAGTGACTGCAAGGCAGTTTCATAAATATGTACTAGCATTAACTTCACCCTCATCATACCAGCAGGCTGAGCTCTCAGAAGATCAAACCCAAACTGACCCTGAGCAGCTCCACTGAAATCCCTGTGAGTGCAGAGGCAGCACTCTCCTCTCTCTCTGCCACGGCTGTGGGCTTGTATCAGGACTGTTTCTTTCTCAAAAGCCTTGTTCCCTCAGCAGTCACGTTCCTGTGCTCACATCCTAAATCAAAGTGAGTGACTCCAGCATCTGGATCCCCAACTTTCAAGTTTCCCTTTCAAAGTCCTTTCATGTTCTACATTTTGATGTGCCACGTTCATCTTCTCCCATTTTCCTCTATTTGAGCACTTCCACTGATTTGTATCAATCAGCTTACAAAGGATTTATTGCAAAGCTTTTCTCTTTGCCATCAGTGTTATGTAGTTTATTAAACATATGTTTTGTTATTAGAGTGGCTTCAGAAGCAATGTCTAATAAAACCCCAGTTCTTCTTTTAGTTAATTGTAAAGCCAATGCCTTAAACCTCCAGGAGATATTCTTCCAAGATGAAAACAAATTTGGGTCTAAAACAAGTAGTCCTAAAAGTTTATTCTAGTCAACTTCTGTTTTATGTGCTTTAAGAGCTTAAATATTTGCAACAGATATAAGAAAAGGTTACATTTTTGTAGAGGGAGAAAAATACTCAAGAGTTAAACAGCCATTTCCAAGCACATTTATCACAATGCTGGTAGAAGAAAAAGATTCAAAATACAAGCAGAACCATGAAAATTAATTATTTCCACAACTATGTATACAAATATCTGAGCATGGCACATTTAATTAATGCATATGTGTTCAAAGATCAGAGATAATTTGTAAGAAAACCAATTTGGCTTCTCCAGCTTTGTCATACGCACTAAAGACATTATCTAAGTAAAAATTATTCTTTAAATGTATTACTTTGACTTGCCACTGATACCTGGTAATTATAACTTTAATAACACAATAATGTGTTATAACAAAGATTTTTAGTAGCTTTATGCAATGCTGCTATCTCCTTTGGTTTCAACAACAATGCCAAACTAAGCCTTTTTCTTCTACTCCAAAGAATAGCTCCCAGCAGCTCTTCTGGAGCACCCATGATGGGTGACCCGAGCAAGTGATGGGGCACAGAGACACGGGGTCACCTGGCACTGGCACCCCCCTTCTGCCAGCTGCATCCACAGCTGCAAAGTGGAGTCCAGACATCTGGGAAAAACATCTGGAAAAGAGATGGCTCCTCTGTGCTTTCTCCGTGCTCTCTGTCCTGTGGAGCTGGTGCCCGGGAGCTGCCCGCAGTGACTGCAGCCATCTCCACTGCAGTTACATATAGCTAACTGTAGTGTCTAACAGTGCCTTCACATTGAAGTAATTATTGTAACTGCTGGTGGGTGCTGGTGGTCACACTCGGGAGGAGAGGCGATCTGTGAGATGCTGCCAATGAAGACGCAGGTGACAGCTCGTCAGTGCTGAGGCGGCAGGAGGAAAGGAGGTGTTCTCCTCTGGAGGACACGCCCAACTGCTACTACCGCCGTTTGCACAGTCAATATTTTCTTCAACCTTGTCTTACAAAACCTAAAGCACAAAAACTGCATGTGCCACTTCTGCCTGGCCTGCGAGAGGAAACCCTGTGCTCCCTCCAAAAAGCCCTCAGATGTCAAATTTGTCTTCTTTCCATGAAAACACATCCATGCATTTCTGTACTGGCTCATGAGACCGAGGACAGAAGAGGGGAAAATAAGGAGAGTGGAGAGTTTCCTGTTTCACTCTTACTTCTTTTCACAAGCACGTGGTGAACCCTGGATGACTCATAAACATGAAACATAACTACCTTCTGGAAAAGTCACAGATCTGTGAATTTCAAACACCATGCAATGTGCTGGCATAGGGAATGCTTGCCTCTGGCTACAGCCAAGAGGCTTTGCAGGGTGTTTGGTTTTCTCCACCGTCTCAAAATATTTTAATGCTTCTGCCTCCCACCACAATGGGATTATGCCAGAGTTTAGCAGCACTGGCAAAAGGGTTGGTGCCCTGGAAGCAATTCCTGTTTCCTGAAGCACTGCAGCCACAGGCAGATGGGCTTTGGGTAGAGGCAGCTCAGAGGCATCGGGGGATGCAGCTGTGTCTGACAGCCCACTGACAGGGCACGGAAGCACGCAGCCATGAATGAAGGGAAATGCACTAGAATTTGATCAAAGAGATACCCAAACCCATTTTTTTTAAATTAAAAAGTGAAATTTGCTCCTGCTTTACTGGGCAGTCACAGACAGGACACACATCAGTCTTCTGTCAATAGCGAATCTGCACCACAGTTGCAGGAATCATGCTAACTACTGATTTTGCTGTTTGTTATCCCTAGTTCTTGATAATTTATAAATCTCTGAGTTTCCAAGAGACTGGGCTGCCCACAGCCTGCCTTCAGCACTGCTGGAGCAACTTTTTCAGAACAAGAAGCCAAAAAAAAAAAAACAACCTGGTCAATAGAGGCAATGAAGGAGTGTGATTTCTATTGCTGCTGTTCATAGAATGCCCTCCTTTGGAAACCCGCTGCCTTCCCGCTACCTGTTATTCTCCTGTGGGTGGAGGATGATGGCAGGGAGGTCGTGCTGGTGCCCAAAAGGCCAGTTCAGTGCTCAGGCAGAGAGGGTTCCCAAGGCTCTCTCAGGGTGCTGCAGCTCTGTTCCAAGTGCAGAGCTGTTTCTCTGCATTTGGGAGAGAGAGAGGGAGGAGCAGGCACCCACCACGGGCTGGGAGAGCCGCTGCCGGAACACACCGGGGGAGGAACCAGAGGCCACGCGGAGAGGCTGTGCCACACATCAGCACCTCTGCTCTGCATGTCCCGTGTCGGCAAGGCTCTGCACGGGACAGGAGGCAAGGGCAGAGCCCGCTTCCCCTGACACAGTGACTGCCATGGAGAGGCAATTTAAAGCAGCTCGGAGAGGAGACAAACTTAATGTTTTCAATTACCTGTGAAGCCTCACGCTGGCAGGAAAGATGTATGAATGTTTTGGTGAAATTCACTTTGATACAAACACAGCCAAGGATATTTAAGAGCTGGACTCTGCAGCCCAGGATCTCCAAAATGAAACAGAACAGCATTTTTGTTTGTCCACACTGCGAAAAACACAGATTGCAAATAGCTTTAGTACTGACTAATCAGATTTTTTTTTATTTTAACCTAAAATCATGATTTTATGCACTGTCTCAGCTCAGCCTGTCAAACTGATATCCATCAATTAAAAATGCAGCCGCTAACCTGGTCATCATAAGCAACTCTGTACCACGTTGTTACCACTACAGGTGCACAAACAGGTAAGTACCAAATGCAAACAAACTAATTCCAGGCTGACTCGTGGAAAACCTAATCTATTCCAACAGCAAAACCTGCTTGGGGTTCAGTTCGCTATCTGCTTTGATGCTGGTATCTTCTAACCAGTCTGTGCTTGCCGGGTACCTCCTAACTAATAACAGATTTTGTTTAGAAAAAACTTTCCTGAGGCCTTTTACATAATTGCTGTCTATTTTCTCTGTATAACCTTTAGAAGGACCTTTCTTTTCAATTCAAACACAGCTTTTTAAGAGTACTGTTGGATTTTTTAAAGGAGACAAAGACTTGTAGTAAGCTTTGCACTGATCTTAATTTCTTCCTCCCCAACCTCCTAAAAACAGGATTCCTTTTTCCTTCCTAGTTGCTGCTCAGCTGGGACCGATTTCTGGCTTATACTGTTCTGATCTGCAGAAATAACAGTGGGACAAATAAATGGGTGAGAATACAACCAGAGCAGCCCGACAAATTTGGGTCACACAGAGAATCCGCTAATCCAACAGCTCAGCGAGCAGAGAGACAAACCCAAACTCCTTTCGCGATCTACCTCTGCTTAGGATCAGCTGAGCCCCAGGCTGCTCCACAGCTTTATACCTGCAGCATCGCACATCTTAAGAAGAGCTGTGACACCGACACACGAAGGCAGACGCTGCTCTCCGAGATGCGTCCGTCACCAGCCCCGTCACCGAACCGAACGCAGGGCTCGATCCGCCCCACCGGCGGTACCGGCGCGGGAGCGGGGCCACCGCCAGCGGGGCAGCGCGAACAGGGGGCCCGGGGGCGGGCAGAGCCCAGGGTGGGGGTCGGGAGAAGGATCGTCCGTGGCCCGGCCCTGATGCACAGGCTGGCACCCCGCCATCCGCTGCGGACTCGGGGTGCTCTGCGCAGGGTGGGGCCCGCAGGGCGCAGCCCCTCGCCGAGGCGATCCCCGGGGCGCATCCTCCCCGCTGGGGCCCTCCCCGGGGCGCACCTCTCCGGCCCCGTGAGACCCCCGGGGCAGCTCCGTGCTACCGGGGGGAATACCCAGCCCGAGAAGCCCCCGCGGCGAGGGGGCCGCATCCGCCGCATCCCATGGGGAGCAATCGCGGGGTGACCGCG
>VXBU01002993.1:911234-947538 GCA_013400315.1 Bombycilla garrulus | reverse complement strand
GGCCGTGAGGGGCGGCGCTCCGCGACACCGCCCTCCGCGCCGGGCCGCGCCCCCGCCCCGGGCCCTCGCGGCGGAGCGGGGGTCTGCGAGGAGAGCGGGGGATGCCGAGCCCCGGCACCTCTCGGTCAAAAGGCGGCTCCGGCGCGCAGCCTTCCGCCGGGCGTGAGTGGGGCTGCCGCCGGCAGTGCCACATCCGCTCGCCCGAGCGGGGAGATCCAGGCGGCAATAGCGATGGGGAGGCGCGCAGGGAACGAGGGAGGGGTTGGGAGTGCTGCTGCCGGGGTGATGGATGGCGGGGGCCCGGCAGCAGCGCCCCGGCGCTGGGGGAGCCCCTTGTGCCCGGGACAGCACCCCCGGGGCGGGGACGGCCGCGCGTTCCCCCTGGCTCGGGGCGGTGGTGCGGACCTGGGTGCTCTGCCCTGCTCCGGGGAAAGTACAGAAGTACAGGGGAAGGAGCTGCTGTGGTTTCACCCTTTAATGTCAAGTATTTAACGTGGAGGTTACGGAGCTATGGAATTGTTGGCTGGAAGCGACCTCTGGAGGTCTCCAGCCCAAAGGCCCCATCGGAGCGGGACCCATGGACACCAGGTTACATCAGCCACAGCCACGTCTGAAAACCTCCAGGGCTGAAAGCTCCCCCACCTCCCTGGAGATGACCAATGGCCGTGCTGTCTCACCACCTTGGCAAGAAGACTCTCCTGGGTTCGGTCTGTCCCTCCCACTGACCCTTTAGCCGTCACCCCCAGCTGTTTTGGCTCTGTCGTGTTAATAACTGCCCTTGAGGAGCTGTAAACTGCTGTTAGATTTGCCCTCAGCCGCCTTCTCGCCAAAGCAAACAAGTTACCCCTTGTGCACCGGATGCCGGACCCTCTTCTCTATGGCTCTTTTGAACGTGGGTAGGGAATTGTTAATAACGGGGTAAACATCTTCTTTGTAATATTTTTAGGTTGTTTTGCTACAGAAAAGGGGATGAGAATGCAGCCTGTTTTTAGGAGGTGTTCCTGAAGCTTTATTGAGGACTGAGAGCCTGAAGAAATGTCCGGGTCATCGTAGTCCCAAGTCACCTCACAGCAGCTGGTACGCACTGCTGTTCGCGGAGGCTCCAGCCGAGTGTCAGAGCTGCTTTGGGTCCAGAAAGTCCTTTTTTGTCCTTGCTGGAAATATTACCTGAAAGGACAGCAGGCAAACAGACCGTGATGGGGTAGGGGGGAGGGTCCTGTCCTCTGTAGAAACGCCTGGGTTGAAGGATACCGTGGGATAACAGGGAGAGGGATGCTCTATTTCTGTGTGGCCACAGAGCAAACTGCAGGCTCCACAGTGCCTTGCCTTGAGGGGCCAAGATCTTTCAAACCCACACTGAGCGCGTTTCTGTGAGTTTGTGTAGTTGAGCACGCTCGTATTAACAGAGCTACAGACACTTATGTGCTGTGCAGTTCTCTGCTTCTGCAGCAACTGAGGGGAGTAACGGGGGTCCCAGATACAGAGGAGCTATGCTGGAGGAGATGCACTTCAGCTTCTGCACTTGGCCGTCTGTACATCCACAATATTGCCCCTCTCCCTGTTCATACAACCAGACATTCGGGATTACAGTCCCGTTCGTGTCAAACTAAAAGAAACTAGCAGGACAGCATTTGTACCTTCCCAGTCTGGTTCCCAATAACCTCTCCGTGTGCTATTTGCATCTCAATGGCTTTCCAAGCCTCCGGTAATTGTTGGGGGAGGAGGCGGGTAAAAAGGCTATTATTATATTAGCGTTGGATCAGCTTTAGCAAGCCTGAAGGCATGAGAGAGCATCGTGCAGCTGATGCAACCCGTGACAGTATATTGTTTGCCGTTCTGCGTGAGCCTGGGGTGTGCACCGATGCCTGGGAGTTGATTCATAATTACAAAGAGATGTATGAATGTAGCTCTGAATGGGCTGGAAGGCAGCAGCAGTGCCGCGCTCCGAAGCTGGAGGGAAACAGAGCGGTACGAACCAGGAATTCATATTGGAGTCATGCGTCTGGCAAAGCCCCCTGGCATCCGAGGGTGCCATCCCTGTCAGGTCATGCCCAGCTGGAGCTGGGGCTGCGTGCGGCAGGCACAAGTTGTGTCTTTAAGGAGGCCGAGCCCAAGGCAGCTGGAAAGCCTGGGGCCCGGCCAGCAAGTGACTCAGCATCGCCTGACCTGTGCCCGGGAGCCGAGGCTATTCTTGGTTCGGGCTGTGTTTAAGGCAGCTGAGCTTAAATGCTTCCAAATTGCACCACAGAGGCTGTGCTGTGAGGCTGGAGCCTCGCACACTGCGTGTTCTTTGGGGCTGAGGTGCCGTCTGCCCGTCGGATCGCTCCGACGTCCACGGAGCTGTGACCTTTCCATTTTCTTCTCTTGAGCTAGATTAAAGCAGTGATCTTTAAATAGCGGAATAAACAGTCATCAGAGAAACTCTCAGAGGAAAAATATACTCGCTTTCCATTATATTTTAACAGGTGCCATACTCCACTCTTCCTGCGCCCTGGGCTTAGCAAAGTTTTTTTTTCCTAATTGAGCAAAAATATGGGAAGGGGAAATGCTGATTGGGAAAGGTAATACTGGATCACACAGAATTCTGAATCTTTTTCTTTCTAATCTATTCAAATAATTTAGCAGGCTCAGAATATGTAATCCGTTAGATCTCAGAGCCCCTCCCAAGCACTAATGCTGCTTTAAAAGCAGAACGAGCTGTCATGTAGCAATTGCCACACAGTTAACTGGGATGGAAAATGAAAATACACACTTTAAAGCAAGTAATTTCAGGGGCTGAACTACGTTTTGACCTTAGTCTGTCTAAGAGGTATTGTTTTACGGCACTATTTCCAAATACAACAATTCTTTTTTTTAAGTAAAAGATTTGCTAATTTGGGGTGGGGGAGCTTTTAAATTCTTTAATGAAGCCAGAATGCATTTGGCCAAATTTTCTAGATGCTTTATTTTCTAAAGTCTTGATTAAAGTTATGATCCAAGGGGTTCCTTTAAAAAAAAAAAAAATAAAAAAAATAAAAAGGCAAGCAGTGGTAGGAGACGAGAGCTACAAGCAGCCGCCAGCCTGCCCCACGCAGCAGCCCGCGGCTCGAGGATATTCCCGGGCTCTCCAGTCGCAGCTGCATCACGGTGCAGAAGGCAGGAGTGGGTTTTCCCGAGCCACGGGCTGGCGGGTCGCCATGCTGCCGGCTCTGGTCCTGCGCCAGAGCTGACATCCAGCAGACTTTTCTCCTCCCGTGCCAGCAGCTGGGAGGGAGGAAGAGGCTCCGGGGATTCGGGACCCGGCTCGCCCAGCCTGCGGCCTTCTGGGCTGGATGCGGGGAGTTGCCTGGTGGAAGTCACGGCTGAGTAGAGCTCCCTGTAAACAGCTTTACCTGCTCCTCACTGCCTGCCAAGTGTCGAGTACCGCTCGGTATAACCTTCTACCCAGAGAGCCTCCGGTCTGTTTCCTTGCAGAACCGATGCATTGGGGAATATTTATACAAGGTAATTTTAAGTCTGTCAGTTCTCTGCCAACACTAGCTGTCTAGACTACTGCTATAATCAAAGGTGAGAGCTAGGTTCCTAGTTACAGTTAATCACACCCTAAAAGATCCCTTGTCTATATTGGGAGCGCGGGCAACTTACATGGGTGATTTAAAGGGGTTTGACTGTTCCCCGTTGTGCGCCGGGTCTGCCGGGCGACTGCAAACAAATGCCTCACCTTATGTAAATCAAATGCTTCAGCCGCACTCTTAAAGGAGAAATGTTAGTAGTACTCAGATGGAAATTAACTAAAGAGTGCTTTTTTTGTGTTTGTCCGATGGAAATATATTAAAAAGTGTTTTTTTTTTTTTTTTTTTTTTTTTTTTGGCCAGTCCCCTGGGAACACCTGCCAAACATTTCCTCTCATTTCAAACATGGTTGTTCCTGCTGAGAAGGTCTGGTGGAGATTCAAGTGTGGGTCAAGACGGGTGCCTGGCTCTTCATCGGCTGTCTGTGCCGTTTAAAAGGGAAAGGGGAAAGGCAGCCAAGCAGCAGACTGGGTGTGAGGAGTGGTGTGCTCCTGCAGGAGCACGCAGGAATGAGAACAGGACTGCTTGGGTATGGTTTATGTACCGGTGAAATCCACCTGCTGGTACCCACGCATCTGTGTACAGTTTTAGCATAAAAATGTTGAAACATAAATTAAACAGAGAAAATTAATTCTGGCCTCATTCACTGCAGGATGAGAGCCAATTGGTTAAACCGAGAGGTTTGTGCCCCTGTCTGAGGCTGAAGTGAGCAGCACAAACCGTGGTCCCTGTGTTGAAAGGTTTTTGAGTCATTAAAGCTGTTGTGTGGACAGGCTCAAGCATCAGGGATGGGAACTTCAGCATCAGGTGGAGCAGGCTCTCCCCTTCTGTGGGAACACGACTGGAATGTGCACAGGGATGTGGCTCACAGGTGCCAAATGGGAGCTGGCATGGCCAGGCTGTCCTCCTCCACTTCCAGCACTTGTGTCTGGGAGCACTCTGGTCCAGAGCCAGGCACTGCTGGCTTTAGTCAGAATAACTGTGATCTTCAATGGAAGGATGCTGGGGCTTTGGGGTCAATTCACATCTCTTGCAAATGCCCTAGGAACTCATATTTGTTCTCTTGACTCCTGAAAAGCAGACAAACCTGGTATTTTCTGTGGGTGTTTGTTGGGTTTGTTTATTTTTTGTTGTTGTTTCATTTGTTTGATGGTTTTGGTTTGGGTTTGTTTTTTGTTTTTTTGGGTTTTTTTTGTTTGTTTGTTTGTTTGTTTTTAAATTTCCACCAGGGACAGAAGTTGCTGGCTGAGAATCTGAGGCCTGAACCCAAAAAAACATGTCTCAAGAAGCAGTGTAACTTCTCTGGCCAAGATTTTTGTTTTTTCTTAGCCTACTCCAGAAGTCTGCAGAATCCAAAAGAGGCTATAGAGTGTAAGGTGACATTCAGTGCATCAATGAACAGCTGTAAAAAAGCTTTTCTGCCTTTCCCAGCAGTTAATAACTTCATTGCACAGAACTTAGTTTTTCAGAAAGACCTCATGTGATTTTTGGCTGACTGAGGTGAGGACTGGTGAGGAATGTTCATAGTTACTAATGGGGAGATTTTTTTTTTTTTTTTTTTTTACGGGAAAAGCCCCCAAACCCTCAGACAAACAGGCTTGCTTTCACCAAAGTCTTTGTTCCTGTTGCTGCGAGCGTGCAGTATTACCTGAGGTAATAAAACAGTGCATAAAGCAGCCTTATTTGGACTGAGAAGTGTGGAAATTGGAGTGCAGAACAGGTAGTGTCAAGGTGTCTGTGTGGGATTTTTTCCTCAGACTGAACAGCAGTGATTTATGTGCCTGGGATGGTATAATGGCAAAGAGCAGGTACAACTCAGGGCTGACACTGCTTGGGAGGGAAGTGTGTTTGCTGCCAAATTCTGGATGCTGGCTCTTGCAGAAGAGAGATGAGTCTGTCTTCTTGGCTCCTAAACCTAAGGGAGACTTATCACAGCTAAATTATACACGTCCCTTGGGAAAGCTTTTGCGGCCAAAACTGCTAAAAGCCCCAGACTCTTTAATCTAAATACAATCCTAGGAAATTACCACAGTCTCAATCTAATATGCACTGTCCCTTGGACAATGTTATCCCTCTTTTGTAAATAAGGGTTTGCTTGTTTACTCATTCTTCTACCTATAATGGAAAAGTTCCATTGAGTACAATAAAAGCTATGTGCAAAAAAGGAAGCTAACCTTTTAATCTTAAGTTATTACATGTGGGTTGGTTGTTTGGGTTTTCTTTAACCGCACCACAGAATTTTGTAATCAGGAAGTAATTTCATATCAAATATTGTTACAGGTTCAAGGTCCTATAGAAAAGCATTCATGTGTCAGGTTCTTTCCCTGTGAATCTTCTGTAAATAAGAGGGAGTTAAGAACCCCAAGGGCTGGAGAGGGGAAATTCTTTCCAGAATGCACAGATGTTCCCTTGCTGGGACCATTCCTCACCACAGGCTGGTGATCTCTAGCACATTAGCTGGATAAATATGAATTTTTTGCTTTTAATTTAGTATTATGGGGATAATTTTCTTTTTATCACACTCTGGAGACAAATATTAAGTGCTGTTACATGTGACTTGAAACTAGGAAAAATTGATAACATTCACGTCATTTTCCCACGGCTTCTGTTGTGCTTGGGCTGCTCTCCACCACATGAATTTGTGACCTGACCCCTGCTCGTGGCCCTCATGGTGACATGAGTGGAAGGGGTTACTCAGCCTGCTCTTGAATGAGGTTATCTGCTGACAAACCCAGTTGTTTCTACTGCTGATGTCATAGAGAGGTTCTCCAGCTGCAGCAAAACTCCAGGGCTAGCAGAAAAGCAGAGCTGGTGGGTGTTTAACTGTTGACTTAATGAACAGAGAAAAATCTGACACTATTTTGACACGTGCCTGAATTGATGCTGTCTTACATTTGTGTGCCTTTGAATTTTGTTCCTGTCTTCATTTTAACTCTTTTTCTTCTTCCTGTTGCTGTATTATAACACTTTGATTCTCCCCTTCCCTCCTGCTATGTTCCTTAACATCTTCATGATTTTGGGGGAAATGAGCAGCCTTGTTGTGCCTGGCCCTGGTCTGCATCCGAGCAGCATGTGTGCAGCAGGAACAAGCCAGCTGAGATGCAAAAAGCCAACACTCTGCAGCAGAGCGGGCTGACACATCAGGCAGCCCTCCAGCTGCTGGGAGGTGACTGCAAAGTATAAATAAACCCTGCCCGTAGTGGAGAACAGAATCAACTCCTTAGCAGCACCAGCCTTGGCAGAAAGCACGTGAGTGCACAGATGTATTCTTGTCTAACACAATTCCACTGAAGTTTGGTCCTCTGCTTGTCAGTCCAGGTGCTCTGGGCAGGCATAGAAGGGAATGGTGCTAAACATCTGACAGTCAAAACAGACTCTTATTGCTAGATCATAGTATAACAACCAGCTTTCATGCCCAGACTGAATTCCCACTGGTGTCAAAGGTTTTATTTCCACTGAGAAACTGGTTAGCGCTGTGGATTTTGGAATATTATCAACATTAAAACAACAGTCTGGACTGTGTTTTCCCTGCTGTTGTCATGTGAAACACTTAGGGGTGACTATAAGTGTACGTCTCTGGTACTATTTCATTTTGTTCATTTGATTGCAGAATAGCTGTCTGCTCTGTTAATTAATTTCTCCTGCTGTGCTTGGGTCTTTCACACAACACTGGGGAAAAGAAAGGTCTTCAAGATTGAGACAATGTAGCACAAACCCACAAAAGTTGTTAGAGGGACCCGGGGGAGGCAAGAGGTTTGGAAAGCTGGATTTATTGTTTAAAAACGGTTTTCCCGTAGAACACAAGTATGTGTGTCACTGCAGAGACATTGGGCAGGGCAGCTGAATGGCAGCAGTCTGCCTGACCTGTAAACTGGAAACCTGTTATGAAGTTCTGTGATAATTCACTATAAACAAGTTCATAAGTGGTGGGGAAGCTGTTTCTCTCCCATTCAAAGCTGCCACACCTTTTTGCCACTGGGATGAGATTTGTGCTGTCTCCTGCAGCCCCACTCTGGGCTCCTTGGGCTCGATTCATTCCTGCTGTGGTCAGGCTGTGAGCTGTTCCTCACAGGTGAATAGCGCTGATGATAATTAAGTTTTCATTCCCAAATCTTGAGCCAACTGCAGAAGTGTAAATATTGTTACTGCTGTTTTACAGGTGAGGGGAAGACGTGTGGGGAGGAATGTGATTAGTCTGGAGAGCTCAGCCCCATGCTGTTGCTGTGAACTGAGCAGCTTGCACTGAGGGGGAGACCTGAGAGAGGCTGGAGAAAAAGATCCTCTGTGTTATTGCTGCTCTGTGAGAAGCTGAAGGCCCCAAAAATCATAGATTGATTTGGGTTGAAAGATACCTTTTAAAGGTCATCTAGTTCAGCCCAAACATAAGGTTGTTCAGAGCCCCTTCTGACCTGATCTTGTGTGTTTCCAGGGATGGGGCATTTACCACCTTTCTGGGCAACCTGGGCCAGTGTTTCGCCACACTCATTGAAAAAAAACTTTTCCCTGCATCTAATTAAAGTCAACTCTTTTAGTTAAAACCATTACCCCTTGTCTCCATCTTTCTAGTAGCCCCTTTAGGTACTGGAAGGTGATTTAAGGTCTCCCTGGATCCTTTTCCCTCTGGTCACCTTCGTGACCCTCCTCTGGTCCTGTTCTAGTAGGTCCCTGTCCTTCCTGTGCTGGGGACCCCAGAGCTGAACAGAGTGCTTCAGGAGCTGCTTTCTTGGCTCCCTGCAGAACATCACCAGCTTTGATTAGTGTGTCTCTTAAGTTGTTGCATGTTGTGGGCAGTGCACCAGAGCCCAGGCTGCTGGGGCTGTCACGATGCTCTTTCCAGCTGTTAGACCCAACACTCACCACAATTCTTTCCTTCTCAGCACCTCTCCATGGCCTGGGACAGTGCTTGGCCCCTTGCTGCTGGTTGCATGAAGGCTATAAAAGGATCTGTGTGTCTGGCATGTTTGTGTGTGTTGTGATTCCTTGGAAAAGCTCGGTGCTTTGAGCCTCCTGCCTTCCAGATGCAGCGTCTACCATGCCTGCCCCTCCCGGCGGAGCCAGTGCGTCCCTGGTGAGAGTGTTTGCTACATCAAAGCCCAGTTTGTGCTGCGAGCAGATGATTTCTCTGGTATATTTACACTTGTAAAGGAAGATTTTTTTTCCCCTTGTAAATATCACGACACTTCTGTTGCTTCTGTGCTGGCCCATCTGTGCACCATTTTCACTTGCACTGACTCATGTTCACAGAGTAGTAAGAACTGTCTATAAGTGTTCTAATTTCTTAGAGTGAGGCCATTTTGCTTTCCTGGTTAGCTCAGAGGCAGATGTATTCTGGGGTTTCTTTTTCCTAATGACATCTCTGCACTCTATTGCATTGCTAAAAATTCTAATGAAGTAATTTTCGCTTTTCTGTTCAGATTTTCAAGACTTCCTCTGTTTCTAGGGTTTGTTCTCTGCAGCCAGATGTGCTTTGTGCCTGTTTTCTGCATGGCCAGAAATCACTGGGTGTGCACCCCCTCTGAAAGTGAGTACAACATCTTTAGCCTGTCACAAGGATTCAACTTAAGATATTCCTGAAGAAGGAAACTTTAGGTTGCTCATGCAGGTTGCATTCAGTCCCCTGTGCTTTTTATCATGAGTGATCATGTACTTATTTTCTTCTGCCTCATTGTAGAACAGAGTTCTGTTCAGACACCTCTGGCTGTTTTCGGAGTAGACAGAAGCTATTTACTGAAGTGCTTCTGAAGGTTTTGACTTGTGTTTGCTGCACCGTGTGCACCCAGGGTTATCTTCACTGCCTACAGGTCAGACCTTGCTCTGTGGCCAGGCTCATCACAGGCTCTTTTCAGTAGCTGCTTCTCCTGTGTGTGCTGAGATGTAGAGTGTGTCCTGCTCAGCCTGACCTGCCTCCAGCTCTCTTCTGGCCTGGTACCTCAGAGAACCTGCAACCAAAGGGCACCTTTGCAGTGAAAGTTCTACCAGGCTCTGTGGCTGCACAAGTGTCCTTGGTCTCTGCTGGATTCTGTGTGTGTCCCCTCCCTGGTGTGTCTGGCACCGTGGGGCACCAAGCTTGCTCAGCACTGTGGGTAGTCAGAGTTAAATATATGGGGGTGTGTCTGTATGTATATACATACCTGTACATGTTCATATATATTTAAGTCTGATGCTGAAAATGGCCTAATTGTGATCCTTCTCTCCCCTGACAATATGAAGAGATGTTTTTCACAACAGTCAAGTCTGCCAGTATTTCAAGGTGCTGCTTTTAGAAGCATGGATTTGTGAGAACATTTCAGTAAATTACAAAAAGATGCTTTTAACAGGGGCAAAAGAGAGTCTTTTTCCTTAAACATATTCTTGGGAGAGACACAAGCCATTTCAGCCAAAATGAAAGAGTTTAGCCTGAGGCTGAATCCAGCTGGAGAAATTTTCAGCCTAAACAATTAATTATAGATGAAATTATGAGCAACCAAAACTGGAGTTTATACAACAGTCACGTGTAATTACAGCAGCACTTTCAACTCTGGAGCACTGGCACCTGTGTCAGTGCAGGTTCTTGGGTGACTCTCTCAGGAAGGACTTGCAGAGCTGTGATAAACTCTGGCTTGCTTTTTTGAGAAGCAAACATTTCACATCAGAAATAATCTGCTGCTGAAAGATGAATTAACTGGTGACTCTCAGAGCAGTGTCTTGTCTGTATTTGGAGTTTACCCAGGGTCAGGTTTAACCAGGCTATTATGTTCCTGTTGCACATGGGAGGGTGTAATGAAGAGGGAGCCTCCTATGACAGGGAACAGCTCAGGCATGAGGAACTGGGATGGCAGAGATTAATGGGACTGCATCCTGCTAGCAATATCTCCATCTGAGCAAGGCTTTCCTGGGAAACTGGAAATCATCAGGCAACCTCCTGGTGATGGAGGTTGTCTGTTGTAAAAGAAGCTCCCTGCTTAGCAGGGAGAACACATTGAGACTGCGAGTGTGTCCTGAATGAATGATTCCTCATGGAGATGCTCATGCCACACACAAACACGTTTTAGAAGCTTACACATGGGGAAATATTCTTCACTCTGGCTGCTAAATTGAGCTGCTTGTGAACCCTTTCAGCAGTAGAAGTAGTGCTGACAAATAGTAATTTTTGGTGATGAAAGGAGTGCAGGTGAGAGGAAATTTTGTGGGAGGAGATCCTGCTCTGAATTTCTTGTGGAAACCATAATTATGTGATTCAGTGTAGAAAGGTATGCGGGTTTCCAGTGAAAGCTGTGAAAAACACTTAGGGAAGCAGCCTACAGATGAGGCTGCTCATTCAGACCTTATCTATTCATGTGGGAGTGTGGAAATCTTAGCACTCTGCCTTATCTCCTTTCCCCTGGGAGATCAGTGTTGAGAGAGTCTGACCTCTCGCTTACCGTTTCAAATCAAACCTGCTGTAATAGTGGCTTTGGCCATGCAGTGCCTCAGTCACTTAATGAAATAATCTTTTTCCCTGCCCTTCTGGGCAGAAATATGTGTTGCTCAAATACCTCTTAAATGATACCTGGAGGATAGCTGTAACTGAGCAGAGCTGTGGCAGAAACATCCTCCCTTACTCCCTGCAGGCTTTCCCTGCAGGTGCAGAGCTCGGGATGTTCAAGGCACTGGAAGTTTGTCTCTCTCACTGGTGCAGTTCCTATGTTTTTTATGAAAAGGATCCCTGTTTTCCCTTGCTCTTGGGCTTCTGCAGTTCCCTGCAGGTTTAAATTAACTTGGATTCAGTGTTTATTAAAAGCAGGCAGTGCAAGGAGAGTCTCAGATCTGGAATGAATGTTCTCCAAAAACAAGGGCACCTCAGTGCCAGCACAGGGGTATCCGTACAAACAGCTCTCAGCCAGAGCCAGCCAGGATCTGTTTTGCTTTCTCACACTTGGAGCTGGTATATTTTAAAGGATATCAAGCAGTAAATGCGGCAAAGGGGAAAAATTGTTACAGACTGTATTTGGCAGAAACCCAGCAAAGATAAAATACCATACGTTCTGTGCAATGAGCTCCTACATAAATGATTCATTCACTAGAACACAGCTGGGGTCAATGTCTTGTATTTGAATAGCCAAAGTTATGCAAATATTTTATTTGGATTTTCTAGAAAAGAAAAAATGACAATATATAATGTTTCAATAAAAAAGCTCTTTATCTAAGTAACTTTTAAGAATCAAAATCCCACAAGAGCAGTGTCACCATGTTATACACACATATACAACAGCAAATGACAAGATATGCCCTAGAGATGCAAACTCTGAAAAGATTGCTTGTTTTCCTTTGTTTTGCCAGCCAAGTCTGTGTTACAAATTGTGTGTTGTGGAGATCATACTATTTCAAAATATCAAATTGCTAATTAAAGGAACTACTCAAGGAAACTTTCCAGTAGAACAATATACGCTGTGAGATAATAGTAGTCACTATTTCTTTAATGAGTTTCTTGCCTAACCAGAGTTTCTTACAATACATTCAGTGCAGCCGTTCAGTTAGATTATTATGAATCGCATGTGTATTATTTCTGATTTGGTATTAACATAAAAAACTTCTGATGAACCATAGTATTACAAAAACAGGTCTAGGGTATAGAATGGCAATATCATTCCTGCTGATAAAACACTGGAAATGAAGGTCCTTATGCAGCAATACAATTTAATGTGTTCGTTTCTAGACTTAATTTGCAAAGGTGCTGCAAAACTACAGGTCCATCTGAAGCCAAGAAGGGCAGGGTGTCTCTGGATGGTCAGGTATGTCAATCCACAGCCTGAGCATTGCTCTGCAGTGCAGCATTGCTTTCTGTGGAATCTGAATCAGCAAAAGGTCATGGGAGGGAGAAACCTTTCTTGGTGAATGAAGAGGGAGCTTGTCCTCGCAACATGGTTGGTTGAGAGAGCAGCTTGAGATTTTCTTGAACACTTATATTTTGCTGTAGTGAAGTAATTTAGCAATGTCATCCAAGGAGACAGTGTGTGCAAGACCTATGAAGTGATGCAGGTAGATCAAGTCAAAGAAAGAATAGTTTAGTTGTGTAGCAGAGATAAGAGCAGAGAACATAAGATACATCTTAAATCCCTCCTTCCCCATTCTGTGAGAGTATGGTGGTGAAAATACTCTTTCAGGTTCTGAATACAAGCTGACATAATGAGGTGAATTTCCGAAAATATTCCAAGAAGGTGGATAGCTCATGGCTTGTTGGCTCATTTGGTATTGTTGAAAAACCTTCCTTCCCTCTAAAGAGCTTCTCTAGCATCTACTTTATTTTCTCTTGTGAACAAGAGTGACTCCTTGATCTTGGGTTTTGCATTTGCAAATAGCTATTCTTTGTATTCCCCTCAGATGAAGAGAGCAAACAACTATTTAAAGCAAAGAATGCAGGAGCTTGCGAAGTATAAAAGTGAACTTTTCCTCCTCATATGTTTGGAGAGGTTACCAGGCATTATATAAGTAGTCCTCGATGAGTCCTTGGTTTGAATTGTAGTGTCTGACCACACAGCCACATTCCACCTGTGGAATGATTATTCCCCATCTGCTTTAAAAATCTCTCTTGTAGCCTCTGAATGATTTAGCCTTTTCTTTATCATCAAATGAAATTACAATGCTCGTGTTGGAATAATGGCTTTGGATGTTTTTTCCACAGCAGGTTCATGGTAACACTGGTTACCATGACTTTTCACTTATTGGAGCCAGACTTGGCTCTAGTGTATAATGGGCAAGCCAAAATCTCAGTCCAGTCACTCTGCCCTGAATGCTTCCAAAATGTGGGTTGGATGTAGATTCTCTCTACTGAACAAATCATTAGTCAATGTTTTAAGAAGCAAGTAAATGTTGATGGTGGGACTCCTCCATCACAGAAGGCAAATCAGGGCAGAAAGATGGAAAGGATCAAAGACTGTCCTCACTGGAGCCCATCTTTAGGTGGCTTCTCTCCTCTCAGTCTGGAAGGCAAAGTATTTGGTCTGAGAGTTACTGGTCTGGGAAGCTGTTGACATCTGGATGGTGGAAAGTGTAGAGACGAGAAGTTGGTGAAGGGCAGCAAGGAACTACAGAGTCCCTCACCCCTGACCATGGACTCCCTTGTTTTCCTTTGTTTAGTGGTGGTTATTCCTGCACCTCCTCAGATGCTCTCCCCTTTCCTGCCTTCCAGAGCATTGCTCTTCTCATCTCAGTGGATTTATTCTCCTTATCTAATTTTAATTAAAGCTCCTGTCTCCCCCCACCACATAATCAACTGAAGAAAAATGAGCTGATAAGTCATTGTTTTTACCACTTTGGCAGCAAACAAATGTTATGTCTGGCATGCTCGGCACCAAGTCAGAAAATGAATCAGCAGCTGTTGTGACAGAAGCTTTTTCCTGAATGGGGAAACAGAGAAAGAAAGAAAACAGGCCAGGGGGAGGTTTCTGCAGTGGGCACTGCCAGACCCCATCAGCATGAGGAGTCTTTGCCCTTCACTGGGGAAGGTGACCCGGCTCTGGAGAGCTCCCCCTCGCCCCCGGCATGGGGAGGAGGAGCTGCTTTGTGACTGGTGCTGGATGGGCTCCGATGCCCGTGGCTGTGCCTGGGAGGGGAGCAATGGGATGGGGTGGTTTAGGGAAAGCAAGAGTGACCCAAATCGTGCAGGCCTTGCTGAAAGCCCCACTTCAGCCAGGCAGGCACTGCAGGTTCATACAGATGCATTGAGCAAGAAACACCTGTTTGTCCCCGGATGGCACTGTGGCGTGGTTGGTTTTGTGCCCATCCATGGGAAAAGGACAAATGATTTCTTTGTGTCTGGATGGACTTGGATCATATTGAATTCTTTTAAGCAATAACCTTACATGCATTATACACAGCATGCTGTGAGCTGCCAGGTCTTGGAGGAGGGAGTGGTTTATGGTACCCCTGATCACCCTCATCCTTTTGTTTTACCTGTTGGTTAACTTGTCATAAGGGCTGAATTTGCCTTGTGGCCTGTGGCATCTGCTGATTCTTTTACACCAAACATTTGGGGGCACATGAAAAATGCTTTTGATTAGCATTTTAGAAAAATGCTAATATCACAGCCTTGTTAATATATTGCAAACTATTTCTACAGGAGCAGCATCAAAGTTTTATCTTCTAAATAAATATTGCTAAGCTAATACACAGAGTAGGTCTGGAAAAATTACCACCATGAAGCAGACACAAGGTCCAGCTGGAGAACTCTACTGTTCAGCTGGATGATGGTCAACATTGGAGCTACAGCAGGTTTGTCTGAGGCAGAGAACCAGCCTCTGTCTTTCCTTGGAAAAGGCAGCTTTTGATGGGACACTTTCAAAGGCAATAACAGACAACTGAGCCAGCTGAGCTGGTGACTGCAACCTGCATGGCATCAGTAAAGTCCAAAGGGACAGTGTGTGGTTGCTAATCAGGGCAGAGGTTGTCCTGGGTTTCTGGAGACAATTGTCACACTATTTATAGCTTCTTTCATGCCAAACAGACAAGCAATATGTTTGTGCTTTCCCTGTACCTATAAATTCCCTTCTCACCTCTGAAAAATATGCCCACCCTGTCATGTGCCATAAGGGTCAGAGCAGGGGTGTCTTGTATGACACAGCTGGAGGGACTCTCCCTACCTCTGATTTCCTCTTGCTGTGTGTACAGTGTTGTTTACAAGAGTGCAGGACAAGGCCTCACCATGCCAGAAACCCCTCCTTGTTTCAGTTGGGTTGGTTCGGGCTGTTTTATGTTAGTATGACAGAGCACAATGATGATGACAAGCTGTGGATCAGATCCATCTGACATTTTGTGTATTGACTGACAAGGTTTTTGGTGAAGCTGTGTGCTCCAAATTTCTCTTTCATCTCCCTTTACACCAGTTCTGGCTGCCTCATTCTGACCCAGTGAAGCACTGGTTTGCGTCACAGAAAACCTGAAGTCCTGTGAAAACATCGGGCACAAAGCACCCACAGCTCCTCTTGGTCATCCAGACAGAGCAGGAGAATGTGGTACTGACAGCCTGTCCCACCACAGCCACAGAAAGGTGTTCTTGTAGAGATTTGTTACTCACTGATGGAAGCACTGATGCAACAGTCACAGTCTCAGAACATGCCAGTACTTTGAGTTCTCAATTACCCAGTTTATGTAGGGAAAGAAATTGAGGAAGATTGCTCTAATAGGCATGTGGTTACTTTTTCTTTAACTTTGGTTTTGTCTTATGACACGTACGGCTGCTGGATTTATAATCCACCAAGTGGAACCCATTAGACCTCACTTTCTAGGAATACTGCTTTTCATTATCATATTTTATCTTTTTTTTTTCTCACCCTGATCCTGCAAAACTTTTACATGTGGATGCTGTGGTGCTCTTGTTGCTTGTGTGGCAGAAGCTCAAGGGACCCCAGCCCTGCTGGAGCAGGACAGGACCCAGTGACAGCCTGACATTGCCCCAGAGACTTCTTAACTCCTCAGTAACTTCATCCTCAACTGCTGAAGGTAATGGTAAGTGGACCAGTCCTTCAACGTAATTTCACCTGAATTATTCCTGACTGGGCTTAAAGGTAATTGATTCTGTTTGGAAAAGTGAAAAGGAGGAAAACGTGCACTGTTGGTGAGCATGTGCTGTGCCTGCAGAAGTGGCATAGAGACACCTTTTCCAACCTGTATTTGAAATATATTGTGCCTGATGCTGAAGGTGCACATGCAGCTTGCTTTAGAGGATTTACTGAAGTTGCTCCTGATTTGCTCCAGGCTCTGATCATGTGAGAGGAAATGAATATCATGGTTTGTCCTAAGAATCAAAATCAAAGCTAAAGGCTGGAAAGGTGCAGTGAAGTTTCAGGACTGAGTGTCTGTTTGTGCAAGCCCCAGCTCTCTCCTGACCAAAGGCAGAGTCCATCTCCTCCCAACACGTCCCACTGGCTGTGCTGGCAGCCCTGGGCTCTCTCACAGCAGCACCCGGGCATGGCTCTGCCATTTTTAAGGGATTCAGGATCAGGCTGGGGCTCCTGCACAGATGTGGTGCCTTGCCCCTATTTTATGTTCACTGAAAGATTCTTGAATGGACTTCAGAAGCCATTAGGAACCCAAATGTCGACTTACACTTGCAAAATGTCTCTGGTTAATGTTTTCCTACTGACGTTCTGCTTCGCTCCCCGCCTGCCAGAGTTTCCTGTGACCTATTTGAAATATCACTCTCCTAAGTGAAAATGTGCCTCTCTTTTTCAAACTTGCAAAACTCACAAAAATAAATAGCCTAATTTGGCCAGTTAATAGCCCTCTCCTGGGGCTCCTCTCAGCAACTAAGAGGCCTTTTAAATACAACATTTGTGACTGCGTCATTAAAGCTCTGCATGATCCAAGCAGACTAAACCAAAAAGAAAGAAATGCCTTATTTGATCTAAGTTTTCTTTTCTTTTAAATAGTGACACTAGAGACCCATTTATTTTTAATTACACAATTGCTTTATTAAAAGCCTAAATCCTGCAGTCCCTAGTCATTGCTCAGGCAAAACTGTTATCATTGAAGGAAGGACCTGTAGGAGTCAATCCCAAAAATAGGGCAGCTGACAAAGTGCCTTTCAAAATTAGTTTCCTTTATTTTTGAAGGATTTCCCAAGTCAGAGAGAGCTTGCCTTTGCTTTGCTTTGCTTTTCAGCTCTGCAGCAATTTGAAAACTGAATTTAGGAAAACAGTCACTCCAGAAAGCAAAACCAGCTCCAGTCTTCCTTTCATACTGGCTCTGTTGCCCTTTTTACCCTGAAACACCACCCTCTACAGAGCCAGTAGTATTTATTGGCAGAAGATATGCATGAGAGTTCATAAAATCTCCTGCATTGGAAGAGACCCACAAGGATCATCAAGTCCAACCCCTGACTCTGCACACACAGCCCCAGAATCACACCTTGCTCCCGAGAGCATTATTCAAATGCTGCTTGAACTCTGTCAGGCTTGGTGCTGTGACTGTTTCCCTGGGGAACCTGTTCCAGTGCCCAATTCCCCTCTGGGTTTGGGAAGCCCACTTTGAGTCCTGCAGCACCTCTCTGTAGCCCTGCATCACCAGTGAGGAGTAAATCCAGCTGCTGGGAGACTGGCAGAGGGCAGGATTGATCCTGTGCCACTGATCCTGGGCTACACAAATGCATTTTTGTGTTTGGACTCTGAAGGACAGATCTCCTTGTTGGGTTAAGACCGTGCTGCCAGCAGTAGGAGAGTGAGCAGGCTGGCCAGCTACATATACTGGGTTATATTTCTGGGCTAAACTCCAGAGCCTTCAATTTTATTATCTAATTACCCAACCAAACTCATTCATCTTTATTTTCAGTCTTTCCCACAGATCCCAGTTAAAATGCAGCTTTGCTATCTGAAGTGCTGCCCAGGCACACTCTGCTTGAAAAAATTCATGGTTTCTCAGCTTTATTCACTCAAACTGTGTTTTCCTAGTGTAAAGCATGAATGGCAGAAATCCCAGCCCCGATCAGCAGCAGAGGTCTACATCAGGCTATGCTGAGAGGAAGGTGGCTTCATTATCATGGGCAACTGAACCAGGGGAAGCAAGAGAAAGAAAATAAGCCTCTACTTAAATGTAGGCTTCATCCCCAGTGTGACGTGTCATTAGATTGCACTCAGGGTTTTGTGGCATGGCTCACTGCAATGTCTTTATTGCAAAATATAAACACCACAAATTAGTAAATAAAAACAACAGAGGGAAAAGCTGCCCTCCAGAAGTTAATGAGACATCAGGAATACATCACTGGACAATGGAGTCTGAGGGGAAAAAAATACTGGTGTCCCATCCTTTTTCTCTGCAGGACATGAGCCCTCCTCGCCATATGTTACTGTTGTGTAGATGTAATCCATGTCCCATGCTGGGGCAGAGGCTCCTGCTTAGCATAACCCTGCCCCTGGGAGGGGCTTATCTTGCAAATATACTGTCTTTTCTGTGCTCCTTGCTTTTATTCCTAAGGGAATGCACATACTGGCAGGTTCAGTGGGCATTCAGATATGGTAAATTGCTACAAAGCAGAAAACCTTCCCCCAGATCTAACTGTATTCCTGTTTGCTCTCCAGGTGGCAAGGGCTGGGCAGGGGGAGAGAGGGGAGAGCTGGCAGATGCTGTGGAGCATGAGGCTGCTGCCTTGCCAGCTTCCTTTCATCTGAGGGAGGAGAGATGGGAGAGAAGCCCTCATGCAGCCTTTCTCTCCCTGAGGCTCCTTGCAGACAGAGTCCTCCTGGTGCTGCCTCCCAGCCCCAGCACAAAACCCTCTGGATTTGGGGGACTGTGCCTCGTAGAAAGCTGGGGCAGAGGCACGGGTCTTTGTGCTCAGCCTGCCCTCCTGACCATCAGCTGCTCCCAGTCAGCACAGCCAGGATGAGCACAGCGGGATCACCCAGGAGGATGTTGGTACTAAGCTATGCCACACAAAGAGCCTGAGAGCAGGACCTGCTCAGCAGGGCCGTGAAGGTGTGTTGCAACCCAGGCAGGTGTGTGACAGGAAGGACAAGCCTAAATTCATGCTGAAGGCGGAACCTTCTGGAGCAGAGCATAGCAAGACACCAGGACACAGAGCAGAAGGGTGGATGGAGATGGGTTTGGTCAGGGGAAGGGAATGAGCATTGCCAGGAAGAGCTACTACCTGTGGTGATGGAGCGCTCCTCAGTGTGCCTGGTAAAAGCCCATCGCGCTCCCAGGGTGTGCTGTGCTCTTGCAGGCTGCACTCAGGGACTTTTTCACATGTGGCCACAATTCCTGCCCCTCTGGTGGCAGTGGTACTTTTCACTTTATCTCTACCTGCTAGGCTTTCTCCAAACAGATACCAGCTGACTTTATCTTCCCAGATATTTCTTATGATCTCTCCCATTCTAGCTTTTACCCCTGACCACAAGTAGCACTTGGAACAATTAACACCTTGTGCTCCTACCATCTTACGGTTTACAAGGCAGCTGGTTACTAGGGCAACAACTGCACCTTTTTCTTTCAGTGTATTGACTGAAAATCAACATTTTATATTAAAGGAAAAGAAAAATAATATTCTCTCAAGCCACAGTGAGTTACAGCACCATCTCTCCTGTAATCAAGATATTGCTGAATTATGGTGCTATAAACAAACACTTCTGATATAACCACAAACACTGTGGGACATGTAACACATTGGCAGTATATTTCAAGTGACAAACTCATTTATTGTGGGGAGTGGAGGGAGAAAAACACCTTTCTAGAAGCCACAGCAAGGAATTACAGCAAAGAATGACCAGAGCTTAAGGGTGCAGGCACAGGGTAGTTCTAACAACCTGGCTGGAATAAAGTATGAACAAGATTAGACCTGTACAAGTAGTTCAGGATACAGGACTTGGTTATTCTCTCCTTTCAACTGGCATAAATCATGATTAATTCCATAGCACTTAATAGAATTGCCATGCTGTGAGACTGGTGTAAGGTAGTAGCTCCCAGGAGGGGTTGGGGAAGTGAGCCCACAGCTATCCCATAACCTTTGTCAGCTGGTGTGGAGCCTTCCCTGCTTGCAGGTGGGACTCAAGTAACAATCATGAATCATTAAGGTACATAACTATCTGGGAGACCAAAGAGATCAGGAGCTCGAGGTGAAAGTAGCTCTTGCCAGATGCTATGGAGGCAGAGAACAGGCTGGGAGCTGCTTGCCAGAGATTTCATCTCTTGCTGTGTTCCAGGTGGCTGCTGGGTCACTTTGGTCAGTGGGATTGGAAGAGAGCCATCATCTGCCTCCTGGATGGTCTGCCAGCCCTGGTGTGTGGTGAGTTCCAGGCCAGGAGACTTCTTTGCCCAAGCAGGGTGATTTTTGTATGCTGTTTTACTATGCCACAGTGTGCTGGGCTGTTTTGGCAGTGGCCTGCTGCCCAAGTTGTTAAATACATGTGAGCTGTCAGTAGTGCCTCTCTGGGCTGTGGGTGGGACCACGGATGGAGTGGGGGAAGCAGGATGGGCTGGGCAGCTGTTCAGAGTCTCCCCAGTCACACACAGAAGGACATCTGTGCTGTGCAGTGGGAATGGGAGCAGGAAATAGGGATATTGTCTCCCTTAGTAAACCTGGCCCCTGGAAAAGATAATGTTATGGTGCCTACATGAATCTGGTCATGTGGAGCACCTGTGATCAGGAACTATCAGCGCTTAAAGCCCATTGTCTGTGTCTTATAATTTCTGCATTTATACAAACATGCAGGATATTAGCAGGTTATTCAAAGCTTGTCTGGGGTTTTCAGGACTGACTTTGAAGTAAAAAATCAGCTAGACTGTGATGTTTTGAGTGACCCAGCTGACACTATAGGTGAGGATGATCAGGCTGCCATTGCTTCTGTAAGGCTAGGCTCCCAAACATGCCTTTACAAGAATGCTGGGGTTCTCTAGCTTTAGTTTTAAGTGAGTTTTGAGTTAAGGGGAACAAAGCTTCAAGCAATTCCACTGTAGAGTTTGTAAATGAGCACAAAAATGCATTGAATGGGAGCTGTTCAGTGTACAGACTTCTGATGGGTCTGACAGCAGAGCTCAAAAGTTCCTTGAATAATAAGTCTGTGATTTCTGGCAGCCTGTAAGTGCTGAACTTCTTTGGATTTTAAAGCAAATAGGTACATCTTAACAAAGACCACCTCTTGTCAGCTATTCCTAAAATTATAGCACAGAGATTGAAATAAAACCTGTGTACTTGTCTCTCCTGGGACACTACGGAAGGGGAAAGCATTTTCAGAATTCTTTAAACTCATCTTAACAGTATTGAACCAATTATTTTGTTAAATCTGGGTTTGTTTTCTGCCTCTCAATGAGAACATTTGAAGTCCATCATCTCCACCATTTACGAGTTACCAGTCTGCAAGTGTAAAATTTCCAACTGGAACATATGGTATCAGAGGGAACAAGGGGGAAATATCTGATTGCTCATGCTCCCCAAACTCCAAATCTACTCCATTTAATATTTTGCTCACAGTTCCTGTAGGGGAAAATAAAAGAAATCATCTCTGATCTGAGACCAAGCACTGAACATTTCACCCTGAATAGGAATCTGTTTGAAAAACTTATAAGCAGCTGAAAAGGGAATATAATAGAAACGGCATTTCTTTTTCTTCACAGTGGGCAGAACTTAGCAATGCTGATCAAACCTCTCTGAACCTTCTTTTCTAAATTCTGACATTTGTTTTGGGGTCTTGCCTCCAGCCAGCACATGGGGACAGAGCAAGTAGCAGGCCAGAGACCACTTGTTCTCTTTTCTGATGGTCAGTGAGGCTGGGCAGTCCAAGGCTGCCAGCAGAGCTGGGCGTGCAGGCAGTGGGGCCACTGAGGCCTCTGCACACACCTGGAGATGCGCTCTGCCTCCGAGCCCCATGGTACTGGGAGGCTGTGCAGGACACCTTGCTGGCCGTGCTGCCTGGGTTCACCCCACTTTGAGATTGGACCTGGCCTGAGACTCACCTGCAATGGCACAAGACCTTTGAGATCACCAGGCAACCCCAGCTCTTCGGCACTGGGTAGCCACAATGCTCCTGTAATTTGTCAGTTCCTTGCTGGTCTCTTAATACTCCACTGGACTGAGCCATTCTTGCATGGGCATCCCTTTACCTGTAATGATCATGCAGACCTTCCCTCTGCCCAGGGCAGCAAGAATCCCCTTCCTTTGCTTTCAGAGGCTTAGTCCTGAGTAAACAGGATGTAAGGTGCAAGAAACAGGCTTCTCACTCTTCTTCCTGGCAGAATAAGGAGGTCCTAAGCCTGCAGCCCTGGGAGTTGATGTGACCAAATCACAGAAGAGGAGCCTCTCACTTGGCAGCATGATGGTCTTGTAGTGCCACATGTACAACCAAATCTATCCTCCCTGCCATTCAGACAGAAAGCAGCTTGTTTTGGAGCAACTTCCCTGGGAGGGGGAGGAACAGATGTTTGAACCAGAAGCGTATGTGACAGTTGGGAGAGACAGTGTGGAAACGCACAGTTGAAAGGAGAAGTCTGATGGGAGTGTGATGACAGCAGCAGGACTTCAGTGACAAGGAGTGGGAAGGAGAACAAGCAGGGAGGAGTGTTACTTCAAAAGCTGAGCAAAGTGCACAAGAAGATATGTCAGGAAAGCGTCAGAGAAAGGAAGAGAGGAAATGTGAGAGTAGAGACAGGTTTTGGGTTCTGTCTGCAAGCATGTGTGACCTGTTGCCTGACAAACGGAGAAAGGAAGGCCTTTTATTCCTCTGCCTCCTTCTCTGAGTTAACTCTTCTCGCAGCCAAGCTGGCTGCCGGCTCTGCCGGAGCTCTCCAGTTCGTGCTTGTGAAAGGTAAAGCTGCCTGTGCTGCTCCAAGGCACGGTGCCTCGGGGGTACTGTGTGAAGGTGCTCTAGCAGGCATGCCCAAGCCCTTCCTCTGCCTTTATACGGTGGCACAGTGGCCACAAGCCCTGGGACTTCTGGGCACTGCATGAGGAGGAGGAGAGGTGACAATCTCGTGTCAGGCTTCGCCTCTAACTGTGCCGTGATCACAAGGGCAGGATGTGTGAGCAGAGAGGGAGAAGTGTGTGTGAGTATTTCTCCTGCAGCAGGGAGGGACCTCTCCAGCAGTGCCTAACCCTGGTGACATCAATCACAGCTCTGCAGTGTCGGGTTTTACTTTGGTTCAGCAGATGTGCAAGGCAGACTGGGAGCGTGCTGCTGGAGTGTGAAGCCTTGGAGCTGGGGGAGGGGGCACTGTAACTTCTCCTAAGGGATTTACAAAGGCAGGGTTGCACAGCCCTTCCTGGGCTCACCGCTTACTTCAGAAACACAAACTGGTCTGTTCTGCTTTGTGTGCTCTTGTAGAGAGAGGAGAATTTCCCTGAGTGTGGGATGAGCCTTGAGATGTAATAATGAAGGGATTGCTAGGTAAATGCCAGTCACAACCAGCGAGGCCAGGAACTGCAATCTGACAACGGATGTTGCACGACTGGTGACTTTCCCCCTTCATAGGAGCATTGGCATTCATTTCTTGCTGTGAAATCCCAGCAAATTAGAGGCAGACAATATCCCTTCTGTGGGTGTGCGACGGGGAAGGCTGAACCAGGGTGATGGAGACAGGTCAGGGTGTGCTGTGCCCGGCAGTTCTGGGAGAGAGGAGTCTCCCAGCAGGGACCTGTTACTAGAATGGGCTGTGTAGGGTTGAGGCTCAGCCACAAACGCCTTCTTTCATTTATTTATTTTAAGGATGGAATGGATGGAGAGGAACATAAGGGAAAAACGGTGTCAGGACACTGCAGCAGGGCAAGGGTGTTGAGTGCTGTTGGAGAAACAGCTTGATGAAGGTGTGAAAACCTGAAGGATCTGCCCTTCCTCACCAAGAGAAGCAATGCAGGTTCATGGTAAGGAAGGAAGTTTTGAGCACCATAGAATCAATGCACAGGTGATGTTTGGGAGTGTAAAGATGATGAAAGCCTCTCTAGCGCCTGCTGTACCAGCTGGGCTGCAGGACCCTTCTTGGAGCTGGTCTGAGGAGAGCAGCCATGGGCACTACTCACTGTGTGGCTTGTCCTGGCTGTTCTTACTCCAAAGCTGTGGTGTGAGGTCTGGTGGTGAGAGGCAGAGGGGGACCTGCAGGCTACAAGGGTGGCCTCAGACAGAGGAGCAGGTACCTTGGTGTTTTCACCCAGGAGTGACGTACTTTGCAGCAGGATAGGGTTGAGTATTCCCCAGATGTCTGGCTTTGTGCAGCAGAATCAAACCTTTCTTCTAATTAACTTGCACAAGATCTTGTGCAAGTTAATTGTAAGAGTCAGGGTCAGACCCAAATTGCATTTTCTAAAGGTACTAGTGCAGGTACTGAAATTAAATTCTCATGAGCGAAGACCTGTTTCCCCTACAGTCGAAATTCAGAACAACAGAGCAGTCTTTAGTCTCTGGAGAAGGTTTAAAAATCTTCCAGGTCTGTGTTCCTTGTAAAAAAAAATTTAGTCAGCACTTGACACATCTGACAGTTGCCAGCCCTTGTTCAATGTGATCAGGGCACTGTGTACTGAATTAATCAGGGAACTCCATTCTGCCTCGTGGCTGGGAAATGGTACATCACCAAACCCTGGAAAGATGCTAGAGTGTCTCTGGAAAGCAGGTCACAGGACAACAGGTGATTTCTGCCTCAGTCCTCCCAGCCTAGGCTTGCAGAGAAAGTTTCCTCAGGACCAGCAGCCTGACTTCCTCAGGCTCTCGCTGCAGCCGCACTCCTGGCAGAGCAGAGCCGTATATCGCACAACATTTTATGTATGCCTCGGAAAAGGAGCCTGAATCCCCTTCCTGCACAGAGAGCTGCCAGGCTGGATGCCAACACACAACCCTCGGCATTTTTTTATTTACTATAAACCTCTTAAATGAAGGCTGAGGGATGTTTTTCATTTACCATGTTACTGTATGGAACCAATCGCTATAAATTTAAATGGGGAGCTGGTGGGAGCACACTTACCTTTTATATCATAATTGTGCGAGTGCCGCTGCCTAACTGCTATTAGGATTATTCAGAGCTTCTCAGATTTCATTGTAAAACATTAGGCTGTGAGAGGTACTGTAAGGGTGTGATTATCCAAAGAGGGTAAGTATTAGTGGGGGTTGTTGGCCAGAATTGCTACAAGAGGGAAGAAATGCTTAGTAGCTAGAAGTAGAGGAACTTGAGGAGCATAATCTGCCATTCAGAAATACAGTGTTCTGTGTGTGGAGAAATCCCACCTGATTTCTATCTGGATCTACACCTGCTTGACAAGTTTGACTCAAATTGTCACCAGGAGTGATCCAAACCCTGGGCTGAGCGCAGGAGCCAGCCCCGTGCTCCCCTGAGGAGCCCTAACCCAGCGTAGGATCCTGTGACACTCGGGCCGTGCTGCAGGATCCCAGCACTGTGGCCACGCTGGCTTGGGCCACCAGGAAGTGACCTCTTCCTTTGGTGGGGTGGACAGGCCTGGCTGTGCTGGCAGAGCTCTGCCCTGAGCTGGGGCTGGAGGGAGCTGTCGCCTTGGCCGAAGGCTTGCTGTCCCTGCCGGGGGCACAGTCTCCTCTCCCGAGCAATTCCAGGAGCTGGGAGAGGAGCAGGGGGTCAGATGGGAGAGGAGCAGGACCCAGGCTGGGGGAACTTGGGGCACTGAAGGTGACTGGTGACTGGAGAGTCACTGCTCTGAGCAGGGACAAGGAAGGATGTGGTGCTGGGAGGGTGCTTCACTACCCAGCCATGGGCATTGGACATCTCACAGCTTCACTGCTGCAGAGACTTGGCATTGCCAACTTTTTCTAGGAGACAGGGGAGAAAAGAGCAGTTCTGTGTATGCACTCCTCTACTGCCTTGATTCTTCACCTGTGACTGAGATTTTAATTTTGCATCCTATATGATTTTCCAGTTGTAACACACGCCTCTGGGCTGTCACTGTAACAATGCCTTTTCTTGGCAGGAAAGGCAAATCTGAAAGGAAGCCCTTGAGCACTCTACTGTGTGAGTTTCTCAAATGATGGCTGTGTTTCTCCCCCTTGTTCCTCCCGTTTTCAAATAACTTTCATGCTGGGAATAAATCTGAGTACAGAACAATCATGTTCAGCGTATGATAACCAGACACAATTGTAAGTACACAAGCAGCCACGTGGAAAACAAATGAGCTGATGGAAGGACAGAAAGAGCACAAAACAACCCAGACACCACAGTTACCGTGTTCACAGTAAGATCAAATAACTCTGCCTTTTCCATGTAATTACTTTTTTCTTTCTTTTTCCTCAGGAAAGCAGGATTCTGGAAAACGTTTTTAGTTACTAAATTTTTATCTTCCCAATTTGTGTAGTGGTGGGAAAAGAAACATCTCCCGACAACTTACATATATGGACCAATTAAAATTAAGCAACTCAAGGCTGAATTCTATCCTGAACTTCATCTCTGAAATTCTAATGAATTCAGTGAGGTTTGGTAACCGGAGGTCAGGATTTGGACATTAGCTTACAAATGAAAGAACAGCAGGGCCTGTGAAGGGTCTAAGCTGTTTGGATATTCTGAAATACCACACTAGGCTGCTGCTGATATCCTGAAAGTGTGTTTTCACTGATGATACTAGAAAAGAAGTTGGGCAGATTTTTTATTTTTATTTTGCTTTAATATTTTCAGTATGTTTGTCTTTTTTTGTCATTGAAGTTGTTTCTCTTTGAAAAGCATCTACTTTTAGTTGGGGAAAAGTAGAAAGCTGAGAAATTTGGAGGAATTTTGTCAAGCACTTGTTTTGATATGAGAAGTTGCAATTAATAGAAAAGTTAATTACAGATATATAACACACTGCCCAATCTCAATATACCGTGTCTTTTAAACATAAAAAGGGTCAACAAATCTAAAAAAAAAAAAAAATTAAATAGCACAATTTTTGGGGGAAAGTTCATATTCCTTTAAAGCAATTCTTAATGTATCTTGTATACATATGTATGTCTCTAAAAAGAATGTGCATAAATGAAACAATTTAAAAAACATTTTCACTGTTTCTATTCATTCACTGTAATGTTCCTACACTCCTAAGCAAAACAGGAATCAAATATGATAACAAACCACAATGTCCAATGAATGTAAAGCAAGAAGAATTTGGGAACACCTGGCAGAAATCTACACCCTTAATTATGCAATTTCTCTCCAAAACAATTGTTCCTTCAGCATCATCAAGGATCAATGTAAGCATTTGTTGGTAGCAACCTGAGTTAGATTCCTTGTCACAGTTTATGACTTTCCTGTGCTTTTCCATGATGTAAAGATATCCATGTAAGTCCCAACTGTGCATTGCAAAACTTCCTCTTCTTCATAGCTTCATCATCCTATTGACCTCTTTATCTTCCTGCTGATCAGCCAAAACACCTGCATGATCCAATATTAAGTTTGAGCCTCATGTTCTTCGGTTTTTGCTCCAGTGTCTTAGTTCAGATCCACTCTCACTGCTGGGCACTGCTTGGGAGGCCCTTGGACTTTTATCTTTCACAAACCCAGGCTCACCCCAGGCTCTGGTGCCTTAAGCCTTGCTGGCAGTTTGGCCTGTGCCAGCACAGAGGTGTATGCAGGGGAACTGCCCAGGATGGAGCCAGCCACCCTCGGGGGTTTATCTTGGCATTTATGGCCCATGTCTGTCTCCAGGACTTGAGGCAGTGACTCTAAAATCAGCCTGGTGTGCTGCAGTAGCTGCTGTCACAACAGTGTAGCTGTATACAAGTGCAGTACTGAAAATATCCCTCCTTATTGATACTTTAATTGGTGGCATTTAGTTAACTGTGTATGTTCTTTTTTTAGTGGAAATAAACCTGGAATTATGCAACTGAATGTTTTTCCAAAAGCAGGGAGTCGCTCAAGGCTGCTGCAGCAGGAGAGCCTACTTGACTAAGCCAACAACTTCCAGTTGTTGGAACTGCTGTTTGCTGTCTGTTGCTATGGAGAAGTGATAGCACAAAACTGATACCAAAAAGGAAACAATATTTTCTGAACAGATTTATAAGAAGGAAAAAAAAAAAAAAGGTACAGGGGACAGAAAGGTTATGGGGAAGAGTGGGGAAAGCTTAAGGGGCTTTGAATGATTTTCTGAGCCAGTTTTTCACCTTCCTTTTTTAACTGAAGATCCACTCAACCCTTTGAAGGCAAGATTCATCCTGTGCAGTGTCACCCCAATGGGTTTTTTTACAACCAATTAAATATTCCCCTAAACTGTAAACATTTATAACTTCAATTCACATTTCTTCCTTTGCTTTTCCTGTATTTACATGCATACAGGCAATGTATTCTTTTCCTAGCTTTACAGTCAGTTTTGGAGATCTTAAGTCCCAGCAGTGTAGAGCAGGTCAGAGACCAAGAAAAGCTGCTTTCCCCTCCACGTGTGCAGCACCGATGCTGTTAATGTCTTTTCTGACAATTAGGTTTTAACCCTTCCTAAAGCCCTGTTGTGCTAGCAGTGTGTTTCCCCACCCGGCTGGAATCACCCAGTGTTCTCTGTGTTTTCCTACTCCCAGACCTTCAGCCTACTTAAGATGCCAGCTGGAGAAGCTGAACTGTGCACAGCAACCCTACAGCTGATTGCCCAGCAGCCTGACTGGGTGGGGAAGAGACCAAGCACTCAGTTCACAGCTCCTGTGGAGAGAACTCTTCTTTCCTTCTCTCTAGCCAAGGATTTTGCATGTCTCACTGTGACACTGGAGGCAGGCAGCGTATCTTGAAAAGTTACAAACCATGGCCAGACTCAAAGCTTCATTCAGACACGTGTTGGGGGAGATAGATTAGCACCATGATGCTGTTATGCTTATTGGAGAAGATTCTCCTCTTTCATTCATGTGAGTGTGCGTGGTTTTGATGCATTGTTTCCTCTATGCTGTGTGCTGCCATGGTCCTGTTCTGAACTGTGGACAGTGGCAGGATGGCCAAAGAGGAAAGGATGCCCAATGGAGTTCAGATACTGCTGAGTGCAGATGCTGGGTGGGGGGTAGGAGCAGGTATTTGTGGCTTTGGGAACAGTTATTAAGTGATCTGAAAGCAACTCTTCTTCCAGCAACATTTCAGGACTGTGAAATAAGTATCCTATGCAGCTTTCTTGTTCCAGTGCCAGACGTGCTGATTGCTTCGTTTAGTGTCACATCCATGGTGTCTGAACTGCACCTTAGCTGTATCATCACCGACTTCTTTCTAATGTGGGGTCATGCCTCCCTTTATATCCAGCCCTTTGCTGGACTGCTGTTGGGTTGTAATTGCATTGGACTCTTAATAGAGTTTCTTGGTCTGCTGTCACAGCGTGATTGCAAGAACTTGTGTTGCATTGAATGTGGTCTTGATTACTTGCCAATTAAAGTGCAAGGGAAACACTTACAATCTTCTCCTTTAAAATTGCATCTTGATTCCACCTCCTCTGAAGGAAACTTGCAGAGATTGTTTCCAGTTGTCCTGTCTTTCTACTTTTAGTCTTTGTCTTAGCGGGGTAGGGAGATAAATGTGGCTCTTTTCTTTTCTTTTTTTTTTTTTTTTTATGTAGTCCTGTACATGTGAAGCAGAAAGCCCCCTCTGAAGCTGCGTGTTGCTCACTGCTCTCATGCCAGGTCGCTTAGAGTTTACAAGGGTTGGGATAGTGCATCTTTAAAAAGAAAATCCATGAAAGCAGATGGCCTGTGGTAGCTGAGCATGGGAGAAGACGCCTGAAGAAAGTGTGTTGTGGCAGGAGGGATGTGTTAGATGAGGGAGCAGAGACGAGCCAGGAATGTAAGGAGGCAGTATGCAGGGGGCACACGATTTCCAGGAGTCTGGAAGCGTAGGAGGTGCTGTACTGTGGTGGCAAATCTCGAGGAGCAGGTGTGCAGGGGCAAATTGCCTGCCTGCCACCCCCTGGGCATCCTGGCAGCATGTGCTGGGAAAGAGCCAGGGCCAAGGTGTGAAGAGAAGCAAAAAGAGGGAGAGGAGAAAGGAAAGGAAGGAAAAAGCCCCAGGAGGAATGTGGACAATATGACAAGACACGGGGGGAGCCCACCTGTGAAGGTAACCGTGAGTTTCTGTTTATCTCGCCTGTGGTTATACTGCAAGGTGGTTTTGAACTGCTGCCTAGTATGTCTGTCAATTATTTTAACTTGTATTTCTCACCTCAGTCCCCACAAAGTGCATTTGACAATAATTAATTTTGTGTGTGCAACTGAGAGTGTATCTTACTCCTGCAGAGGTGTCAGCTTAATGGGATATGGCTACAGGGGATAACAGGCTGTGCCACCCCATTAGGGAATTTGGGGGGTCACCTGGTCATTTAGACTAATATTTTAATTGTTGGAACATAAGGTTTCTCATAGTTGAATTGGGAACAGGTTAACCTCTGTCTCTCTGAATTTGCATGCTGCCAAGCTCCTTAAACACCATTGCTAATTTTATTTTCTACTTTCAGTATGTATTTAAGATAATTCTTTTTGTTTCACAGGTTAAAGAGGAAATATTCTAACTGGCTGAGATCCCAGTGAGCAATTACAAATATTTTATTATAGTTAACAGGACTTGGAATTCAGCCTCAGGCTGTGGGCATCAGAAAATCCATGTGTGGAAATCCCAAGTGTTGTAAGACTGGGAGGGTTTCATATGGAGGGATTCCTTCTCATTTTACTAAAGTTAAACTCTTGGTTTAAAAATAAAATAAAAAACTTGGACTTGTAAATTAAACCTCTGCAATCCGCTTTTGACTATACCAGTTAGAGAAGGGTTAATCGAGTCTCTTCATCTCCATTGCATGTTAGCACAGAAGGTCAGTGGTGGGAGAAGCCAGGTCTGCACTGAAGGCTTTTGAAAGAGCCCCCTAACTAGCCTAATGAATATGCTGGTGAGATAAACAGGTCATTTAACACTTTTCACATCGCCATTGTCCATCCAACCTTAAATGTCAACTCTGTCACTCTGATAGGCTGGTTCTGCTTAAAAAGGTTTCCTGGCTTTGTTAGATTCCTAGGAGGGATTTCCCCCCACCCTTACTCCTAATTGCTGGCAGAACCCTACGGATGTATTTATATCAGCCTTTTCATTCGGGTCAAGTCTCCACTAGAGAATTTTGCCAGTGTGTGTGAGTGTTGAGGGGATGCAATGAAGATAGAAGTGGAAGTGCCAAATGCAGTTATGATTATCCTGCTGGAACTGCAGCTCTGTGACCACAATGGAATGACTGGCTGAGGGCAGGATGGTTTGGTACCTCTGATGTGCTGGGATTGCTGTGCCCATGCTAGGACAGTTTCCCAGGGCTGCTGAGGGAGCTCAGGTGTCTGTGAGCCATCCGAGTATGCTGTGGTCCCGGCCTCGGGAGTGGCCGTGAGCGGGGCCAGTGGAGAGTGCCCTGTGCTGGCCCTGCCTTGGAGCTAAACCCTGGTGACACAGGGGATGTCCCTGGTCTGGTGTGTCTGCCAGGGCTGTGAGCACATCTTCAGTGTGCTGACATTGGATGTCCAGGTTGCTTGAAGCAACGTCTCATGGGAACCGAGTTGCATACCTGAGAGAGCTGAATATTTTTCATAAATGTTTACTGGAACTTCCTCACCCCGTGAACAGCAAGCGTGTTTTTTCTTGGGACACTTTTTTTCTGTAATCCATGGCATTCTGTGGCCTAGAAGGCCTCAGAAAATTACTTCTTATCTCAGGAGGACTGCAGACAGCTTTCCTGTGAGATTTCTTGAAGGATCTTCTAGTCCTTGCCTTGAATAAGTTCCCCAGTGCCATGGTCAGGAGAACAACAGCATAGGTGCTTCTGACTTAACATCACAGTTATGGGCTCAACATAATCCAAAGGTGGGCAAAGAGAAAATGGAGTGATGCTGTATTGGTATCCAATACCTCATTGCAGCTACTTGTCCCTGCAAACTTTCTTGGCTTTCTGATACCTGCATCAGCTGACAGATAAAAAAGGTGGGAATTTAGGTATCAGCACTGAAAAACGAAGGCTGATAGGGTGAAATAGCACATATCCAAGCATGTATGCTACAGACCAGAGGAGCTCATGTGGCTATTCCCAGAAATGCTGCCAAATCTGAGTCCAAGAAGCCCCGCAGTAAGGGAACTGCTTTGACAATGCACTGTGTATTTGAGCTCCCCCTCCAAAACAGGAACCAGACAAATTTTATTCCTCCTGGAAATGATGGTGTATGTTTGGGAAGCTTCTCAGCACAATATGTTCTTTTGGGAGTATCACTGTATTGAAGGCCCAAGTAATTTTTCTGTGACTGGTGTACTTTCAGTTCACTGAGATGCTTTACAATTTCAATGTGTGAAGTCACACCAGCCTCTTCCTAGCTACTAGTAGGTGATGCTGCCCATGAGGAAGATATCCAATACAACAAGCACAACATGCTCTGACCAGTACTGGACAAGCCCACTAAAGACATCACATGAGCTCTTCAGCTGAAATCATCCCAGCTGTGGCACAGTGCAGGTAGCAAAACCTCGAGCACAGGTTAATGTCAGGCTACCTTCCTACATCGCGACAATCTGGATTCATACTGGGAAGCTTGTTGAAAGTCTTGTGGATAAATCTTTAACCCACAGTTGTTGTCCTCCATGATCCTTTGGTGCACACCTCCAGAGTTTCATGCGACAACAACAACCCATTTTATTGTTCTCAATATCCTTAAATAGGAGATTGAAAACTCCCTCACTCCCACAGGTGGTAGGTCTGGCTGAGGCATCTGTGTATGTTTGAATCCAACCTCTCTTTGTTCACCCAGGGCCTGTTTCACCCCTAGGCTGGTCTAGCCTGGGGGCCTGCTATGGCTAAGCCAATCTTTGCAGCCACAAACCAGCAGCTACTGTGACATCACCAATGGGAATGAGATGGTGGAGGAACATTGTGAGAATGGCTGGATGAGCTGTGGAGCTGATCAGTGGTGATCAGTGTTCCACAAAGCTCAGTCATAGCTCTGGTCCTTTTCAGTAATTTTATTTCTGAATAGCATAAGTACACTGTGGGCCTTAATTTGCTGGTCCTCTGGCACAACAGAAGATGGACAGAGCTGTCAGAAGGCCAATCCTACCAAGCTGTCACAAATGTTCAGATGAGATGTGGCTGTTGGCTGAAGAATATGTGAACTTACTCTAGACTTCAGGCAATTACAGGGAGCAGAAGAAAGCAATTTCATTTGCAGATGACTTTCCTGAATTTAAAGTATATTTATGTAGTCTATTGATTTGTTGGAGGTGTCTTCAGTGACTCCACAGCTGCCTCCCTGTTCCGTCATCTCCAGTGGAAGAGAAGATCCTGCTTCATCTTGGCAGGTAACAGCATGGACTCAGCTCTTTGTATCTCTGCTGTTTCTTGGACAGCACCAGCATGATGTACAAGGGCCAGAAGCCTTCAGTGTTTGGTGACTCTGCCTGGGACAGGTCTTTGTTATCCATCTGGCTTGTCAGCAACAAGCTACTGCAAGTAATGGGAGCTGTCTGCTTGCTATGGGACCTTGGCCAACATTTTAGGCCTCAGTCCTTATATTCAAGATACTGACTGACCTGAGTGCCTGCTGTGGGATGTAAGGTATGGCTGACAGTTGCTTTAAACTGTAGGAAGTGTTTGCAAAATAAATCCTGCCTGGTGGAGGTTGGGTCAGGACTTTCTGAAGTGAAGGTACAGAACTATGTATTGAGCTCTCCAAGCATCAGTGCAAACATTACTGCCTGTTGTGCCAAAAGCCAGGCATCCTAAAGTTTCTTTTAGTTGTGGTTTTCTTCTCATGATTCCTATAGTTAAATACATGGTAAGTTGTAATATTAAAAAAAAAAAACAAAACAACAACAGCCCCAAAAATCTCTAAAATTTAACCAAACCTGCACTTGGGAATGTCTCTGCTGCTGGCTGTATCCTTCTGCACACTCCTTTCTTTGCCTTGGCTCTAATAGCCGCCCAACTCCTTGGTACACTGGTTCAGTCCACTAATCCAGCATAAAACGAACCCAGCATAAAGGGAAGGAGAATTCTGGGCTTTGTTTACTTTTTGCTGGGTTAGTGAGCTGCTTTGTCTCCAAGAGGGGCCAGGAGAGGACAGGTGAGCTGCATGAGGAAGGGGGACTGCATGGACAGGAGGAGGTTGCAGTAAAGGGTTCGATTTGCTCAGCCAACTTTCTGGATTGTTTTCTTGGTGCATGGCAGGAAAGGGTCCAGACACAAGGGGCCAGGTGCAGTGTGTGGGCACTGCAGGAGAATTGCAGCAGCGGTAGTTCTGGGGGTGAGTAGAAGCTTTCCCTCTGGGGGTTATGTTCACCCATTTGCTACTCAGCCCTCCTCTGCTTTCAAAAGCATGCTGCAAGTGCTAGGATAAAACCTCCAACCCAGCTGTCTCTCAGCTACCAAAATATCTCCTTTGCCCCTTGGCCAGCTGTCAAAACTTTCCTGGCCTTCCTAGAACAAGCATCTTAGGGAATGTTTCCTTTGGCTGGTGAGAATTCGGGGGGATGCTCTGGAGATGGCTATGGGACAGTTTGTTCAATGCCAGGTGCCTCTCCTAAGCCAGCTCCTGAACAGCCTGTCCAGCCTCAGTAATGATCTCTGCTTGGTGTGCTCTGGAGGGTGAGACTGTGGTTTGAGGAAGAAAGTGCTCCAGAATAAAAAAATTGTGCAATTCAAGAGCCAAGAAAAAAGTCTTAATTATTCAACTAGTTTGGAACACTTGAAAGTATCCCTAAAAATAGGTGAAAGGGATGTTTGTCAGCTACAAAGAGATTATCCTGCAGTAGTATTGCTTGTCTTATTTTATGATGATGCTGCAGAATACAGTCCCTCAGGTAACCTCATTAATGTTTATGAACGAACCCCTTGTTTTATACTTTTGGTTTGAGAAGGTAGAAATAGGGCAAGAGGCTAGTAAGACTGATTTTATCATAAGTGCTTTCAAAAGCTCAAGGACACGGTTGTAAGGTCTTTACAAGCATATGATGTACACAGGCCAACAATTGGATTGGGTGCTTGCTAGACTGCTTGAGATGTACCGGGAGATATCCAGGCAGGACTTTGGCTAAAATCCTGGGTGAAATTCTGCATGCTTCCCAGCGGATCTGTCAGTGGGAGGTTGGCACTCTTCTGTGTCTCATCAGTCGTTTTGTTTTGATCTCTTCCGGCAAAGGCAACCTGTGACCATATGTTGTTATAGCCATAAGCGCTTCCACAGGGCAGTATCTGGTAAAGCCTGCTGCCTGACAGCGCCTCAGCCAAGGGTGGAGGCTTCTTTTCACTATCTGTTCCTCAAAGAGGGCAACTGTTTCTTCTGGCTATCAAAAAAGGGTGGCAGTTACGAACAGCCCATAACAGTATGGGGTGGTTTCTGAGCCTTACCACTCCATCCTTAAAAATAACAGCTCTTTTTTCTGAGCCAACCAACAATTGTGGTCAGCCACGAATACCATTGGCAGCTGCCCTATAGGAAACAGCTCTTTGCAGAGAGCCAAAGGAGCCCTAGAGCCACACTGGGCTGGTTTCAGTCAGCAGGGCACACTTAACAGATTTCCTTGTAGGCAACCAGCCGCTTTAATAACAAGCAAAACCTGGAAAGTTAATACCAAACAAATTGTAGAAGTGTGTAAGAACTAGTAATTCGAGTAGATTCTTTATTTGATGAACGAGTGGGTAAAACTCTGTTCCTCCCCACACAAACACGCAGTTTCTTGCTCTGTAGTTCCTTCTCCACTCGTTGTGTGTCGGGACTGTCAGCAGAGTTTATTTTGGGCTCGGTTCCACTACGCGCAGTAGTAGCCGGCTCCACAAACAGTGCACTGCAACTGGAACCGCCCCTTACGGCTTCAGGGCAGAAAGCAGCAAGAACGGGCTAGTGTCAGCCAGGGGTCCCGCCGGGGCTGACACTGCCGGGGCTGCCCCTCGTGCCCGCGGTGCTGGCAGCGGGGACAGAATCCGCAGTGGGAAAGGATCCGCGGTGGGGCCGGTGCGGCCGGATCCCCCCGGTCCCCGGTCGGTCCCCGTCCCAACTCGGGGCTGGTGCGGCCGGATCGCCCCCGGTTCCCGGTCCCAACTCGGGGCCGGTGCGGCCGGGTCGCCCCCGGTTCCTGTCGGTTCCCGGTGGGTTCCGGGGTCTCCCGGGGGTCCCGNAGCCGCGCCGAGCCCCGCGTCGTGCCCTGCGCTCCGCTCCTGTCCACACTACCGCGAACAATACAGGTACGTGCAGCCCCGCCGCAACTTTTCGGGAGGCGGCTGCCCTCTCCCCGCCCTGCCTCCGCGCCTTCGTCCCTCTGCCCTACCTGCCCCTGCATGCCTTTTTTTTTTTTCTTTTAAATTTTTTTTAATTTTGTGCTCCGTTTTTTTTTTCTTCCGCGTTTTGATTTTTTTTTTTTTTATTATAAAAAAA
>VXBU01002993.1:882641-909417 GCA_013400315.1 Bombycilla garrulus | reverse complement strand
GGAGCGCGGCCGCCGCTGTGACCTTGGGGGGGCGCAGATGCGGGAGGGGCGCGGAGCGGGGCTGGGCCGGGCTGGGCTGGGCCGGGCCGGACCGGCCGCCGCGGGCCGCTCGCCCCCAACTTCGGAGCGGAGCCGGTTCTCCGCCCCGGCACCGCGGGTTCTCCGTCCCCGCGGAGGCGGTGGTGTCCCGGCAGCGGCCGGACCGGGCAGGGCGGCTCACGGCCACTTGTGCTGCACCTGGCGGGTTAAGGGGCACAATTAAATATTAACGCCGTGCTAATAAAAATTAAATTTTCAAGTGACTTAGAAGCTGTAAATAGGAAATACTGTTGCGGGCTTATGATTTTTCTTTTTTAATTAAACGGGGAAAATTTAATACGGAAGCAGGAAAAGAAATGGAGCCCAAAAGTTAGCAGCATCTTTTCGGTAACTTGCCGATTGCATCTTTGCACTGACCACTATGCCTCAAACATGTGTCACTTGGTGGAGCAAGAGCAAGCACAACTCACCTCGCAGGGCTCCACGGGTCCTATTGTGGTTAAACTCAGCCTTTATTTGTGCCCTTTTTATATATAAAAGGTTATTGCTCTTTTTCGGGCCAACTAATTTGTCATGCCTTTTTACCTGGGCAGCAGCTGCTAACATGTACAGCTCCTGAAGGGATAAGTCACTGCCTAGCACTGTGCATGCCACTCCAGCCCCAGTGTGGTAGCCAACTAAAACAGATACTTTATATTAGTTGATATATAACATTTAATAGGCAGAAGTATGTATATTTAATAGACTGTCTCCAGTCTTTGGGCATGATGTAAATATATATTAATGTAACACTTAATTCCAGTGGCTGGTTTCTCTTGGCTTGTCTGCAATCCAAGTATCAAGGGAGAATAATTTAAGTGTCTGTATTTGGGATGGTAAGAGGTACCAGGGGCAAGAGGTGTGTTACTGATGGGACATCACATCAGAACATGGTTGAGGGTGTGTGTGTATAAATATATGCACACTGTATATGTACATAGGTGTATGCATTCATTTATGTATCATTCATTTGTTATTTTTTCCTCTGTCCCTACAGAGTCAAGATGGGTAAAGGTGATCCGAAGAAGCCCAAGGGCAAGATGTCTGCCTATGCCTTCTTTGTGCAGACGTGCCGTGAGGAACATAAGAAAAAGAACCCAGAGGTTCCAGTCAACTTTGCAGAGTTTTCTAAGAAGTGCTCAGAGAGGTGGAAGGTACCTTAATTTGTGACTTCCTGAAGGGATAACTTCTTACAGTATCTGCTAGGATGATGTGTGTGTGTGTGTCTGTCTCAACATGAAAGGAGCCGGTGCTCTTTTGGTCTATGTGCTGTTCTTGGCAAGCTGTCCTGGCCATTGGTCAGGTGCTGCTGAATCCTGTAGCAATACTGAATGTTTTAGCCTTGTGTATCTGCCCATTTAGATGGTTCCACTAGAGTCTGGCCTTTTTTACCATTCCCAAGCAATGCCCTTCAGCAGCCACTTCCTTCCAGATGTGTGCTGAAAGCAGGACTGTGACTGTGCTTGTCTCATTTCTATTGCTTCCTTGTTGCTGAATGTGTCTGTGGTGGCTGTGATTTCCTGTACAGGACCTTCGTCCTCAAGGTGGTCCAGTTAGAAAACAAACAAATTCTGAAACTCCCATATCGAGTTGATATGTGTTGGCTTGTTTACATAAAGTTTGCCAGCTATTGAACAGTTGGGTAATCACAAATTTGGTGTCTCGTGTTTTGGTTTTTTAGACCATGTCAAGCAAGGAAAAGGCTAAATTTGATGAAATGGCAAAGGCTGATAAGGTACGATATGATAGAGAAATGAAGGACTATGGACCAGCTAAGGGTGGCAAGAAGAAGAAGGACCCCAATGCCCCAAAACGACCACCGTAAGTAACTTTGAGACATGAAATGCATAAGTGTTTTGGTTCATTTTCACACCCTTTATGTAACATGGGTTTCTAGGAACGAGAAGATGGGGGACACAGCGTTGGTGTAGCAGGACTGATAGTGATAGTGTCTTGTAAACCTTCTAGGCAGCTTGTGGTCTGGAGCATGTAGGGCACTGACTCAAATTGTCAGCACCTGGTACTCTTAAGAGTACTCTTAAACACGTAGTGATGGAAGACATGGAAGTGGCTGAGTCACAGTGAGACTTGTGTATCAAAGATGAAATGGTGAGGGGATGCAGAACACTTAATTAAGAAAGAGCATTGTGTGAAGGCTGCAGGTCTGGGCCTTAGTAAAATCAAAACACGTTTAAGCCTGTGTTTGATTTTGTAAGTTAAAAAAAAAGTTTCTACTTTGTGTGCTCATGCATGTGTCAGTGATGTGGGGGAGGGACGGAGGAAGGAGTGCTCCCTGGGTGTGCTGCTGCAAATGCTGACTGTCCTCTGGTGCTTCTTCCCAAGGTCTGGCTTCTTCCTCTTCTGTTCAGAGTTTCGCCCCAAGATCAAGTCCACAAACCCTGGCATATCTATTGGGGATGTAGCGAAGAAACTGGGTGAAATGTGGAACAACCTCAGTGATGGTGAAAAGCAGCCTTACAATAATAAGGCAGCTAAACTGAAGGAGAAGTATGAGAAGGTAAGGAGAGTTGTCACTCTTGCCTCCTCTGTACCAGCTCTTTTGTTGATGTGCTTTTGTAACACAGGCCCAGCTCAGGTGGCCCCAGCGTAGTTAGAGCTGAGCTTTGCACAGTTTGGGGCAGAGCAGGGTAGAGATCCACAGGCAGATTTCAGCAAGGAGAGCTTTCCCCAGTGATGTGCAGCAGGGGTTGCTCCTGTTGCTTCACAGAGGATTTGCTGTGCTGTTACAGGAGCTTTGTCCCATTATCAGGAAACTTTGAGAGGCTGGGTTCTTCTCCTCCTCAGAGAAACAGCCATGAATGCAGGGTTCAGGACCTCCACGATTCATGAGCATGATTAGGTGTCTGCATACCTGTATAGTCCCATGCTGGCCGTGTCCCCTTGGGGGTGCAGCTGGGGAAGGCCAGTCCCTTTACCTTAACACCTGCTGCTGTACAAATGCTGTGTGTGTTTGCTGCTTAGAGCAAATTAAGACATCCCCTTGACTTTGCAGGATGTTGCAGACTACAAGTCTAAAGGAAAGTTTGATGGCGCAAAGGGAGCAGCAACCAAAGCTGCTCGGAAAAAGGTAGAGGAAGAAGACGAAGAGGAAGAGGAGGATGAAGAAGAGGAGGATGAAGATGATGATGATGAATAAAACTGTACAATACTTGTCTCCATGTGAATACCATAGAGTAGGGGAAACACCATAAATGAAGCACCTCTTATTTGAGATGGTGTCTCTTGCCCTTATTAGGCTTAATTAAAAAAAAATTGGATTCCGATCGCGTTGTAGTTTCTAAAAGTGCTCTAGAAATTGTAACTGGTTTACATGAAGTGGCCATGGGTGTAGTGAGCACCCTGAAACTGTATCAAAGTTGTACATATTTCCAAACATTTTTGAAATGAAAAGGCGCTCTAGTGTTCTCCTAACTCTGTGCACTTTGCTGTTGGTGTAACAAAGCATTTAAAAATGTTTCAAGCATTTTTTTAATTTGTAAGGTGGTGTTACTATATGGTTATTGGCTAGAAAATCCTGGGTTATAAACTGTACATATCTATAGTTTGTAAAAACTAGACAGATTCTTGTGGTACATGCTTAGAGTGATGATGCCTTAGAGGAGCAGTGATTACTTGGAAAGGCTGTACGTTCCCCGGGGTGCCATGGCCCAAAGCATGCACTGTGAGGGTAGATCTATTTACACTACAGTGGGCGTCCATTTAGCTTAAAGTTGTCTTTCTGTATATAGTGAAATAGCATTCTGCTGCCATTCTTAGTTGTGGAAGGGGGTTCAGCTGGCATGAGAAGTGTATGGGTTTTTTTAGTTAAGTGCGGTAGTTTTTAAACTGAAACTGTAGACATCTCTTCATGGTCAACTAAGTGAAGAGCCAGTGCAGCAACTGAAGTTCAAAAACACTCTGTACTTAAACAAATTTGCAACGTTCTGGTTTTTTTGTATGTTTAGAATGCTGAAATGTTTTTGAAGCAAAATAAACAGTATTACATTTTCAAAACTGTTCTTGACAACACTCTAAATTTCTGGTTTAAGAGGATCTTAACAACAGCAAGAGGTTCATTTCGAAGTCTGTGGCATCCCTCAGGGCTGGTGACTTAGGAAACATTCTGACTCAAGGATTAAAAAAAAAAAAAAAAAAAAATTTAAAAAATGGTGGCCAGCCAAGAACTGGCTGAATTGAAAGAGATGGCTGCTCCAGCTAATATGCAATCGTAACTGTTTATGGCTGAGTGGCACAAGATGCTATGCAAGTTTGAACTTTATTACTTGAATTTGGGAGCCTAAATGAACATTCATGACGTAATTGTTTGTTTGTGTGTGTATATAGCAGCATTCAGAGATGCAGAGAAAGGTAGGTGGCTAGGAATGAGGCTGACACCATGGAATAAGTATAAAAGCATAGTTTGGATTTTTTTCAGTTGTGTTGGGTAAATTTATAGCCCAAATGCATTGCTGTACATATTAAAATGTGCCTTTTTTGTCCTGTGTTAAACTGTTTCAGACTTGTGGTTTTTTCTAGCCTCTTGTTTCGTGGCAGGAGCCGGGCGCCTAAGTCTAACTCCCTGCTGAAGTAGGAGTGTGGCGCAGGTACTTGGTGTGTGTCCTTTCTCCAATGACACAAGTTTCAGGAGGAAATGGGGGCTGTGAGGTGGGGTGGGGGAGTGGCAGATCTCTTTCCCCTCTGGTCACCAGCTGGCTGTGTCAAAGTCTTGCCTTCTTTCCAAATCCAAGCTGGGGATGTTCTGTTTGGGGAGGAAAGGGAAAGGTAATACCTGGTATCTAACTGGTGACTACAACCTTGTTTTTCCTTAGCATGGGAACAGCCTAAGTTGGGAAAACTATAGCACCCCCACGCTACCCCTGAATTCTTGCCTGTGCTGGCCTTAGCAGTTGGTGCTCACTTGGTGGAGAGCAGATGGGGGTGTGAGGATACTCGCATTAATAGCGAGTCAAAGCTGTGGGCTGCTCAGCTGGTTTCAGACACAGTAACTCACAGGTGCAAACACTGGATATGGGCTGCTGCCACCTCTGCTTTTGAGCCAAGTTTGAGATTAATGGGGTCCAGGCTTACAGGCAGTAACTTTAGAACGTGGTTAAAACTACTTAGTTGCCTAATAGGGTAGCACTTCTGGCTTCCTTTGTCTTCCCAACAACCATGACAATTTCTCACCAACAACAGCTTGGCAAGACAGTCTAATTTAGTGTTGAGGTGGACTAAAACCTGAAAGCAGAATTTTCAGAATGGAGCAAGCTAAAAAACTTTATTGAAACGTAGCAACTTTTGTTTTTAAGGCTGACAGTTGAATCACTCAGAAATACTTTTATAGTTGCTTATTTATGGTAATTTTTAGTATCTTTAATGCAAAAAAAAAGTTATATTTGCCCCTATTTTGTGGGCAGTTGCATTTTAAAAGCCTCAATAAAGCTGCATCTGGAAAAGAAACAGGTACTTCTGTATTTGCTACCCTTTCTGCATGCCTTCTGATGCAAGGGAGTAGGCAGCTGGAGATCCCAGCCTGTGGAAATTTGATGGGGAAGTGGTGGAGCAGAAAAAAAAAAGTGATGGCATCAGTTCAGGAGCTCTAATACTGTTTCTATTGTCTAGTTGGCAAAATCTCCCCTTAGCCACATATGGGACTTAGTGTAGATCACTGTTGTGCAAATCGAGCTTGGCTTTGAATTAACTGCTAGTGAGCTGAGCCCCTATTGATAGTATCAGCAAATGAGGGCTGGAGCTGACACCTCTTTGTCTTCCTTATATTGGAAATCCATTTGAGTTGCAGAGCTTGATCAAGGTCTTGGACCTTAGAGTGCCCTCCCTCTTGCTGCTCGGCACACACCTAAAATCTGGACTAGCGCAGGACTCCAGGCACTCACGTTTGGATACTGCAGATGTAGTAGTGATGGCTTTTCCCTGAATACTCTGCTGTTCCTAAATGCCGTAGTGTCAATGAATATAAATAACACAGTTTCCCTCCCCACTGTTTTGTGTTCTGACACATCATCTCCAATATTGGGAACTGCTTAATTTCACCCAGCTTCATTATTTTCATAGAACACCCTCCAAATGCTCTTTTTCTCTGCTTTGAAATGCTTGTGGTGTTTCAGAGAAGACATTTCTGCTTTGTGCTGCTGCACAACTCCAACTTCCAGTTCAACTTTAGTACCAAGCCAGGCAAAGTAAATATAACTCTTAATAACTCCATGATACATAGAGAAGGGTAAGGATTAAATAGATTGGGCAAAGGGGAGGGGGGGAATGGATGAAGAGACTTTTCCTTGCATGAATTTGACAGAACTGACTGAGACTGCTTATGTTTCCAAAATATGATGTTTTGATGCCCCTGTCCCTGGGGAAGTTGGGCTGAGGGACCAGGGCTCAGCTAAGAAAAGGGGCTGGTGCTGGTTCTGCAGCTGTTAAAACCCACTTACAGCTGGGGGAGGCAGAGGAAGGTTTGACTGGGTGGGATGGTCCCTCTGGGTGCCTAAATGAGTGTCAGAGGTGTGAGAACTCTTGCTCAAGAGAAAGTGTCTGATGGTGATGTGGGGCAGAGATGGCACTGACCCATGTCCTGCAGGTCATTTCCCATGGTTAGTGCTGTTTGGTTTGCACTCAGGATTGTCCAGACTCTTGAGAACACAGTTGCTGCCCAAGTGCATCACATTGCTCTGAAATCAAACCATCTGGGGTTCAATGGGATGAATGAGGCTGCTGAGCTGCTCTGTGCAGAGCAGAATCTGCCTCTGCTGAAACTGAGCCTGAGAGTCTTAGCATGACCCAGAGAGTCAGAGGCTACACACCCACTGCTCTGTAGCCTGTATATTCCAAAATTCAGTTTAGATATGGTAAATATTTGGTGTGAGCCAAATCTGACCACTCAGACTGGGAATAGGCTGCATCAGGGGAGTCCCACATGGGTCACTCCTCATAAGCAGTCACAAGGAAAACTACATTGCAGGATGGAGTCCTACTGCTGTGTCAGGAACCTAACAGATCTGTGGGAAGGAGTGTGTTAATTTTCTATAATAAATAAAAATCATTGTACAAATGCATATCTGTCTAGGACAGGGAGAGTCTGCTTTAGGAATGGGACTGAGGATAACAACGCAGTTTCATACCATCTCCCTTTGAACAGCTCATTTTTAGGTAGCTTTACACACTCCTAATAAACCCTGCAGGAGCAGCAGCAAGGTGTAGGGGCTTCTGTTGGTCCTGGCTCAGCAGGTGGCAGGTGAATGGCTTTCTACTCCCAGCCTCCAGACAGTTCTGGCAGTCACCTCTAGTTTACGTTTTCTCTCTGCTCACTCAGGCTCTTGTTCCACAAGCAGAGAGAGGAACACCTCCCAAAGAAGTCCTCTTCTGCTGCAGGTTTTGGGGAGCTTGGATGAGGAGATAGGGTGTTTCCAGTGGGGGGAGAGCAGCATGCTGCATTTCTGGCAGTGCAAGCCCCAGACTCCCCTCTATGAATGTTCACCCAAGCTCACTTTCCTCTAAAAGATAACGGGAGGAACTGTGACAAGTGGCATGCTTATTTCTTTATAGGGCTGCACCACATTTTAATGCAATAAACTGAATTGAAAATCATAGCAGTGCTGCAAACAAAGTGTGCTGGGGACCCTGTTCTGTTACCAAAGAGTTGCTCTATAAATGTGTCAACTTGCAGTGGGCAAGGGACTGAATAACCAGCATGCCTGACGGGGTTTTGTGAAGTGTCTTCATCCCCTTTTGCAGGCTGGACGCTGGTGTGTGCCTGCCCTTGCTTGGGCAGTGTTTGGTAACCTGTGTTCAAAGAACTGCAAACATCTCATCCTTCCAGTAGATGCGATCTCTGTGTGCTGAAGCAATATGTGGATGGGGGGATGTCTCCTTGCCTGTGCTAATGCTCTTGATTGGAGTTGTCTGCTGCTAAGAGTTCTTCCCTGAGTGCCGTCCTGCACCTGGATCCCTGAATTAGGCAGGAGGAAGCAGCACAGCCGTACTGGAGCTGACAGCTCTGTATCCTGGGTGGTGAGTAACTCCTCCTCTTGTTCCTGGATGTGGCATGGCCTCACAGAAACACCTGTGAAGTGGCTGAGCCCGGGCTTTATGTTAAGCTAGAGCAGGGGTGGCAGGTGACTTCCCCAGAAGTGGGGAGCCTGAATGTTTTGTGGAGTAGCAAACTGGTACTGTGGTGGGGCTAAGACCTTTGGAGGCTGGGATGTGTAAAAGCAGACATTTGTCTTGTTAAGATGAAAATGCATTAACCATGGTAAAGGGATGCCTGTCCTGTAACTGTGTCCCCTGACACGGTTGACTTCATGTCTCTGGCTGAATTCAGCAGCCAGGCAAACTGCAGCTGGGAGCCCAGCCTTGATGTGGGGCTGGCTGTTTTGATGGTGTTTGTGGTTGACTTTTGAGCCTTTGAGTGCAGAGTGGTGCTCTCTGCCTTCATATCTGCCACCACCTCTGGCTCAGTGCTCCCTGGGGGACAGCTGGGGAGCCAGAGTACCCCTCTGCTCCAGTGTCACACACCACTGTGACCAGACCTGTGTGAGGAGGGGGGCAGGTAGGATGCTGTGAGTGACAGAGTTGCTTTTTCTTCCCAGGCCTTACATTTGCAAAGCTCCCTCAGGTATTTCAAGTCAGAAAAATGCTCTTTTAAAAAACATTAATCAAACATGCCCTGGCTTTGTTGTTGTAGGAGCTTATAGCTTGTAAGTGTTTTTAACTGCTTCTTTGTGAAGCTTAAAATTTGTTTTATTTAGTTTAGAAAATTAATACCCATAGCAGGCTGAAGTGATTTGAGGGATTGCTTGAGACAAATGCCTCTTTTCTGCTGCTAATGACTGTGTGATTGCTCTTTTACTGTGTGTTACCTGGCTGTGCCAGCAGTAATACATGGTCCTGTAAAAGAAGCTTGAGAAAGGTATAAGTAGGGTCAATTTGATTTCCTATTTTCTTACAAAATATGTTGCTTGAGTTTTGTTCTCTTTAGCTTTAGAGCTCAGACTGGAGATCTTCTCTGGGCTTGGCTTCTGCAGTTGTTTTAGGCATTACTACCTGTAAGTCCTGGCTAGGATTTCTCCCCAGAAGCAGAGAGAGCAGAAGGAAACATGCTGGGTTTTCTGTTGCTTTCTGTGTTGCTTCATATAGTAACTTAATTTTTGCAAGCTGCTGGGAGGTTTTTCAAACTAAGATCAAGATGTCAGTAAAGCTCTTAAAGAGAACCCTTTCTGCAAAGGATGTGTCTGAAAGTGGAATAAAACCTGGCCAAATAGAATCACAGTATCTTTGAATTGCTTGGGTAGGAAGAGACCTTAAAGATCATCTTGTTCAAACCCCCCTGCCACAGGCAGGGGCACCTTCCCCTAGACAAGGTTAGCATTAGACTGTCTAATTACTTGCTCTCACTTGTATTCTATTTGTTGGTGATTCCCAGCAGAAATGCTGAGCAAAAAAATCCACTAGACCACGTATTTTGAACCTTGAGGGTGACTCGCAAAAGGCTTTCAGTGGTTTTGAACATAGAAGGATTTAGCTTTGTTTGTTTTCTACTCTTCCCTGTGCATCTCTGCTAAGAGGGAACAAATGGGCCTGTCCCCTTCTAGTGCTCTGCTTGGGGAGAATGTAAAGCTCAGCCCTTTGGCTTTTCCATTACCCATTCTTAAAGGGGGCTTATGAGTAGGAGAGAGACTGGCATTTTACACAGGCGGATAGCGATAGGACAAGGAGGAAATTATTTTAAACTAAAGAGAGTAGGTGTAGATTGGAAGTTAGGAAGAAGTGGTGAGGCACTGGCACAGGTTGCCCATGAGAAGCTGTGGATGCCCCACCCTCTCCTCCCGTTCCCTGCCTAGCTCTCAGTCCAGCACAGCAGCTGTGCTCGGCACATCTGACCCAAAGGCTTACTTGAGATTTGCATTTAAGTTTTGGGAGCAGCCTGGACTGTGTTTTCCCAGTTGTCAGGTGCTTCTGGGAAGACCTTCAGCTTTCATGGGCTGTTGCCCTGTGCCAGCTCAGACACCCACTGCTGCTATTCCCCTGGGATTTTTGTGCTCACAGCAGCATCAGGCTGAGGATGGAGGTGACAGGGATGCAGGAGCTGCTGCTGACTGGAAGCATGCTCTCCCCATGTGGGGCCGAGCATTTGTGATGGAGGTGGGAAACAGGAGCGGGAGGCAGCTGAGGGATGTGGGTCTCCAGGTCCTGAGCAGACGGCATCCAGCCCGCAGAGTCTCTCCCTGTGCCGGGACCATATGGTGCTGTATTTCACAGCCGGGCCTGAGCCGTGAGGGTCGGCAGTGCCTGTGCGTGAAAGGGAAGGGGTGGGCTCAGAAATGTTTGCTGCTGTTTGTGCTCGGGTCTCTTGTGGATGTGGTTTTTGCCAGTGAAATGTGTTAGGCTGTGCTGGGCACACCTCGTGGCAGGGACACGAATAGGCTGCTGGGGGGGAAATAAGGTGTTAGTGACCATGTAGGTGGGAAGTACTTTCATATATATTCTCATCCTGCCAAACACGAGGTTCCTGCCCATCAGAGGTGCTCTGGTGGGGTCTCTTTCCCATTTACCCCCTTCCAGGCCATGCGTGGTTGGTGGGGCCATGCCAGAACCCTGTAGCAAGAGCCTCTCCTAGAGCCGAGCTGCAGATCCCTGTGATCTGGAGGAGGATTGCCTCCAGCCCCACAGCCCCAGGGGAAGGAGAGCCACCTTCTTGCCTGGGTGCTTGGGCAGCCCCCCAGGGAGGGTTCTGTGGGGGTGGCCCACCCTGACAAGGGCTTAGGGTGGCCATGGTGGGAGAGGGGATCCTGCCAGAAGAGTTGCTGGTTTGCTAGAAGCCTTCTCCTAAATATGGACATGATTACTTTAATTTTTTATTTGCTTGCTCTGGAATCCTTTGCATTTTTCCCTTAATCCTGGAGAAAAATCAGCGGTGCCCTGTGTGCATGTGACATGGCTGCGCACAAACTCCCTTTGTGACTTCTTTCTTTCACGGGAGAGAAACACATTCAGGAAAAGCAGGGCCCTGACAACAGGAATCAAGTGTTTCTAAATATGGACATCCTTTTTTGGACTAAAAAGTCTTTTTGTACCATGCATATTTCCCCTGTTAATCATTTCCTTTTGTTCCTTGCAAACTTGGGTCCTCCAATGTTATAGAAGGAATTATAGCCGCTCTGTTTGTAAACTTTTCGTTATGATCCATGAACTGCCTTGTACGTTGCACTGATTTGCTGGATTTTCTTTTTAATGTGGTTGGAAAGGCCAGCACTCTGGTTTACTCACCCTAGGCTTTCCCTTTTTTTTTTTTAAACAATCATATTTGGCCTAAGCCCGTCTCGAAATATTGGGGATTTTACAGGCCATTGAGCTTTGCCTGGTCCTATTCACTGCTTTTGTGTTGCACTAATTGGCTTGATAAAGAAGGGCCTGGGCTCTGTAGAGTGCTTCTCCTCCAAGGTGAAATGTGAGATGGACGGGGAAATATTCAGATGTTCACTAGCAGTTATGCTCGCTGGATAATCTGAATGCATCAGAAATGAGCTAGAGCTCAGACAAAGTAGGGGATTAGGAGTCTGAGATGGGCGAGCGGGTGGACATCTGGAAGCCTGCTGTTTAGCTCGTCTGCTGGGGTGGGTTGTGTCTTCATAATGTGGGTTATAGGCGCCGAAAATGAACAGCACGCTGGGATCACGGTGGCTCTCTGTGGATATATTCCAAAATAACAATTACTGTTGTTATTTGCGGAGGACCCCACCCTCCCCAGCGTGCGTTCAAGCTCCCCCTGTGACGCTGGAGGGACGTGCTCTGGTCGGATGGCACTGTTTGCATGCCCCACCTCTGCCTGCTGCTCCGAGGTTTTGGGGGAAACCTCATGCATCTCTGTGGCTGGTGATACACAGCAGATGCTCAGGCCCTTGCTTGCACAGTGCCCCCTGTGATTTTGGGCAGGGGCAGCTCTGCAGAGCCCAAGAGAAAAGCAAATGCATTGGGGAGGAGGAGAAAACCCAGCTCGGGGCTTCTGAACCCTTCCCATGTGCAGAGCCCAGTTGTCCCGAAGTTGAGCCCATTGTTACAGTGCAGGGCTGCCGCTGCCACCAGCAGCATCTGCTCTGGAGCACTGTCTGCCTGGGGCCAGCTCCACTGACTCCTTCCCTCACACACTCCCAGCCCCTCACCCTCATCCCTGCAGGCCAAGGTTCATGGCTTGGTCATCAGAGTGCGGGTGGAGCAGGGTCTTCTTCATTTGATGATGAAATAGGAGTTGAAAAATCCTTTTTGTTTTTTGAAAGCAGTATTGGAGAAGGAATTACAAGTATGTTGTGAACAGAAATAACTGAATAGTGGTTTGGTTTGTTTTCTCCCCAAAAAGTAATTTCTTTCCCAGCCTCTCTGCATGTGCTCCCTTTCTGCTCCTTCATCTCCAGCACCTTGCTCATGTTTCCATCCTTCTCCTGCATACCCTGCCTTGACGGCTTCAATTTTGGCCACAGCTGTAATGTACCCGAATGTGGCTGTACACAGCTGGAGCCTCGCAGTGCTCCCAGCATTGCTCCTGCCACAGGTGGGAAGCATCACACTGAGCCAGGCAGCACTGAGATGTTTCTTGTTCAGGGGAGCAGTGTAATTCCCACCCTGCTCTGTTTCTGGCAATGCCATTGCTGCTGGACATGGTGTCCCAGGGAATTAAAGCAGGACTGAGGGGTGAGCTGGGTGCAGCTGAAAGTTCTGACTCAGCAACATGTGGCCAGCTTGTGTGAAAGCACTGCAAAATTTGTAATTTGTAGGGCATGTTCTTGTTTTACCTGTCAGCTGCACACGCACTAAGCTGACCCATGAGGCTTTGGGTACAGCACCAAAGGCTGGTGACTCCTGCTGTGCTGCCTTGTTTTCTCATCTTTTTCTGGCAAAACTGCTTTTTCTGCTTGGGGGAGCAGAGCTGAGTCCCAGTAGGCACTGGCAGCATTTTTACTTGTTGTGTACTTCTGTGTCCTACTGGTTGAAGTATTGTCATACATTTTTTTTTCTGGGTAGAATCTTAGGGAGCTGCTGCCCAGGGCAATTTCTTGGCACTGGGTGGAGTGTGGCCACACCAGCTCCTTTGCTAGGGCCAGTGTACCAGGGATCCTGCCTCTTGGTCTTTGCCAGCAGCACCTTTTGGCCGGGGAAATGGAGATCTAGAGAAGTTGAACAACACTGCTGTGGTCACCCATGGGCACCCTGGAAGCCAAACCTCTGGAAAGCTGGATGCAAAATACTCCTTTTTGTCTCAGGGTGGGAGAGGAAGCATGTATTTTGCCTGAAAAGCAGGGCCAGAAAGGTTTTTTGTGTGCTGGAGGGGACTCTAGGTTAGGAGACCTGCCTGATTTTACACACGCTAAAGGCAGTTAAGCATCACAGTCCCAATTCTTCCTCCACTTTTCAGCAGTGCTGGCAGCACAAAGCATTGAAACTGCTCTGTACCAGGGGGAGAGCCTGAGGGGCTGCAGGATCCCCCAGGGCAGGGACAGGGCACCCTGCAGCTCCCTGACACTCTTGTGGGCTGTCAGAGCCTTTGCTGTGAGGTGGAGGAGTCCAGGTTTGGAGGAGGCAGCCCTGAGCCCCGTGTCAGTTCCCTGAGTTCAGTGGGGGACGCTCCTGCAAACAGGAGTGCTGGGAGTTCACATTCCCCTCGGCCTCAGCCCTGAAGGAAGCCTAAAGCCTCGGTCAATAATAAGCTTATAAGACAGTAAATCTTGGTAATGAGAAAAACAGAAGACGGCATCTGCTCAACACAATGGCGCTGTGTATGGTCTGGTAAACAGCTATTGAAAGGAGATGCCTGTTGTGGCAGGGGTTACAGCTGAACAGCCCAATTTCCATGCAGGATTGGTGGGTTTCACTGCCCCCAGCCCCTCAGAGCAGCTGCTGGAATCCTGTTGGGGCCAAGCACGGGCAGTGACCTGTTGCCCATGAGGCTGGATGCTTACCACAGGTGCAGCAGCCCCTGCCACCAAACCAGAGCCAAGTTGTCATTGTCCTACACGTGCAGAACTGGAGGTGGGCATGAGATGGGACTGCCACAGAGATTGCCTGCTTCTCCTGTGCCCACTCCTGTGCCTCCTTGCAGTGCCTGCACTAGGAGATGTACATACTTTGGAGGGTACCCTCCTGCAAACAGGGGTTGGAGTAAAAATGGGAAACACCTTCTCTTGTCTTTGGAGGTGCCAAAATGAGATGAGCTGATGGGCAACAGGCACCTGGAGATGAATGGGTTGTGCAGGGGGCAGCAGGAAAAAGAAGAGGCTGGATCTTCACCTGACACTCATTTCACCTGACAAACCTGGTGCCCATGGGGTGGGAGCTGGCAGTGGTCCCGCTCCTGCTCCAGCTGTGTGAAGCCAGGTCTGCAAAATGGGGAGGAGGAGGAGAAGGGGGGAGTTAAGGGGAAGAAATCTGCATATGGTGTGTAATGCGTTTATGAATTGGGTCTTTAATAATTTACATTACCAGTTTAATACTTTGAATACAAATTATCTTGCCCATATGCTGTGCTGACAAACATAAAAATGGAGTAATCAAAGCTGTAATAGCACTACAGCAAAAAGACATAAAATGCCACTAGAAGGCTTAGGATAAATTATTGCATGCACACACCAGCTCTATGGCTCCCTGGTGCCAAAGGATGCATTGCAATTTCTTGCTCAGACTTTGCATTTGGGCTTGAGGACTGATGCAGTACCAGGAGTACTGCTCAGAATTCTGCAAGATGGGCAGCATTTAACAAAGAAGAGGAAAGAAAAAAAAGGCTCAGACTTGTTTGATAAACACCGCAATTTAAATTCTGCTTTGGCATTACATGGGCTGCCAAGAAAATATAGCCCTCTTATTTGTAGGGAGCCCCCTTCTTCCTCCAGCAGGGTTATTTGCATGTATTATAAACTGCAGTGCTGGCTTGCCATCTTCAGGCAGCTGCCACACACTGCACAGCATCCCTGTGCATCCCTGTCCACCCCTGTGCTGCTTGGAGGTGGTGGGTGCAGCCTGACCACAAGGGAGAGCCAAGGGAGGATGGATGCACCAGGTGACCCAGGCAAAGGGCAGCCTCAGTCCAGGCAAAACGCAGGTCTCACCTCATCCCTCTTCACACCTGGACTTGTTCCCCTCTAATGCCTGAGCTCTGAGGGGCTGGAGGAGGTGGGAGAGGATCAAACAGCCCTAGGCCTTGGTGCTGCCTCGTGGTCACTCTTGGCTTGCAGTTTAGGTGCAAGGGAACAGTTTAGGAGGCCTTGGGAGCCCATGGATGCTGCAGATGACTTAGTAGTTTGTTTTTAGCAGTCTTTTGGTGCATGTGTGTGTGTACTGGACACGGTTCTGCAGCAAAAGGAGCAGGTTTGCAGAGCAGAGATGCAAGTTGTGCTCACAGGGAGCAGCTGCATTTGTAAATGTCAGTAGATGTTGTGTTGTACCTTGTGGCAGAGCCTCTGCTTTTAAATACCAGCCTATTCATTGGTGCCACATCTCCAGCACATCCCAGCTACAGGCAATCTTTCACAGAAAGAGCCATTTAAGGCTCACATTTGCATACACTGAATTTCTCAGCTATCAGGGTTACTCCATGCTGTAATCCATTCAGTGCTTCTAATACGATTGGTGAAAAATGAGGCTTCTTCCCAAATAAATCATCACCAATGAAGGAAATGGTGGTTTTTCCACAAGGCTTGAGGCTCCTGCAGTAGCAATGTCTTTTTTCCAAAAGGCAGAGAACTCTGGGCATGCTCATTCTGTGCTGCATGAGCTCACTGCCAGTCTCCCCAAGATCTAAACCCTTTGCACATTAATGAGTTTTTCCCGCCTTTGCCTCTCCCAAGATCTGCTGCTGTCTGGCTCCCTGGGATGTGGTGCCCCAGCTCGGGAACAGTGCACCCATGGGCTGGGGTTGCCCCTCTTTGTCTCATCCGTGATTCCACGCATTGGTGCACCTCCCTCTCGCATGCTAGGGGAAGAGGAGTGAATGCCAGTGTTTGGCATCCTGTGTCCTGGCAAGGTGGGTGCTTAGGGCTGCAAGAAGTGAGAGAAAGAGAGAGAGCACCCTCCTCCTGCCTAGCCTGCTGGTTCCTGTGTTCCACCTTGCTCTGCTCCTTGTGTTCCTCCAAAGCCTGGTTTTACCTGGGAGCAGGGGGTTTTGAGGAGCGCCACTCTGTCCCCTGGCCCTGGGGAGCAACCACATGACAGAGCAGACTTGTTATTGAAGCCAAAACCCCTCAGTGCAAAGAGGCAACTGGAGCTGTTCCTGCCAGGGGTGATGGGACCTCTCTGGGTGGGGAAAGCTACCTGTGTGAGTCAGGATGGGGAGAAACAGGTGGGCATCCAGCCCCCACTGGAAAAGCTTTTCCCATTGGCAGATCTTCTGGAGAATAAGGCCCTCACTGATCCTTTTGATCCACAAATAAATTGGATGGATCAAGATCACAATGAGAAATATCCCCATTCTCATCCAGAAGGGATTTTCAGCATAAAATGGCTTTATGTGACTCATAAACTTTAACATTTATTTCTGCACGCGAGGTAAATATTTCCCCCTCTGAATGTCCAAGCAATGCAATTTTGTTTGAAGCCTCCATTTGTTTAAGTCTGAAGGTGACAATAATTCACCTGTTTTCCCTTCCTGTATTTCCCCAAGCAATGGCGTAAGCCAAAATAGAGCGAACTCAGCTCTGGCCGTTTGTCACACGTCAGCTCCGTCCCTCAAATACTCTCAGACAAGCTTTGTCCTGGAGTTTACATTTGGGCACCTTCTGACCTCCGGCTGCTGGTAAATGGCCCTGCATGCTCCGGTTTAGAGGAAGAAATACAGCATACCTGTATGCAGCCACTGCCAGGGCAGGCAGGAGAGAGAGACATAACTTAATCTAACTCCAGATAAATCATGATTTCACAGCGATCTGCCTGCCACAGGCAGTTGAGAGTCCCATCTCCTTGGCACTGTAACAGCACTTGTCATTCAATGTCCCAAAGAGACCCACTCACGGCCAGAGATCACAGATGACTGAGAAGATGCCTGGAGATGTAAACACCATCAATCTGGAGAAAACAAACACTCCTGGGAGCTGATGTCAGATGGGGATGTTCGAAGTCAGTGCTTGTCTCTGCAGAGCACAGGATGTGCACATGGACTGCAGGGATCCCCAGCCTCACACCTCCGCAGGTCTGCTACCACCTGAAGCTCCAGCAAATCCAGGGAGACAAAGTGCTGTTGGTCCTCTTCCCTGGGAGGGCTTGGGTCCCTTTTGGAGGCTGTAGCCCCCTGTGCAGCCCCCAGCCCCTCACAGAAGGGGACCAGAAGGGTAGGGGCTAACTTCTGTGGGGCAGAGGCACTGGGGGTGGCCTTGAGGCTGGCCATGTGTCTGTGTGCAGCTGCTGGGGGTGCAGCCCCATTCCTGCCAGGTGCCCTTTGCCACCCTCCAGCCTGCAGGGCTCCTAGCAGAGAGGGAGGCTGGTTTGGGAGAGGTGTTTGAGTTTCAATTTTAGTTCCCCACTCACAGGCAGAGTCCCTCATTGTGGGCAGAGAGCCCCTTGTCCCATGCCAGCTTTTGGAGAAGTTCCCCATCTCATCACAGGCAGCACAGGTACCTCACTTGGTTTTCTGTCTTTTTGGTACTCCTTTGGTGCCTTTCCTGGCTTTGATGGAGTCACTTCTGATTTACAGCTGGTGTCACATGAAATCTGAAGCAGGTGCTCTCCTTCTGCCCCCTCCCACCCAGGACTCCCCTGTTCCTCCTGCAGCTCCCAGTCGGGCTCCCTGGGTCTCTGCCTGTCCCCAAGGACATGTTCATGTCCAAGCCTAAATTCAATGTTGACATGCACAGGCTGTTTCTTTATCTGTCTGCCTCTTTTTTTTACTTTTCCCCCCTTTTTTAAAGGAAACTGAATCCAAGGCTGCCATGTAATGATGATGACATTATTGTTAATAGTTATTTCTATTTCCATAATTCTAAGAGGTAGAGAACAGAGTCCCACTGGGTTAAATGCAGCACATGTTATAACAAAAAGACAGTCTGAGTGCCAAACAACTTGCAATCTTCTTTTTAATGTAAGGAATGTAAAATTGAGATTACTATAGCAACATCTTGCCCACGTTGAACACAGATAGGATTTGTTGGTCTTTATAAATATATATGAGTGTGTGTATGTGTATATATATGTAATGTACATATACAAATCCTAAATATCTCTGGCAACCTTTTTTATAGTTGAATTTATATTTAATTTCAAGCTGTCTATATCACAGATCTAATTTGCGTCCAGCTTTCCTTCAGCAGCCTTGCCTTTTCCTTCAGGCTCTTTTGTGCACACTGCTCAAGTGTCCACTGCCTGGAGAAAGCACTTAGTGCCTGGCTGGGAGTGGGGACAAACTCTGACTGGGGGAGGTAATCCCACCTACTGGGGGCTTCATTTTAAATGTATACAACCCTGTTAAACCTTATAACTGACTTAACATCTCCAAATTTGCTTCCTTCAATCAGATTTTAGGAAAGTGGGGTGAACTTGAGACATGCAAATCCTTTCTTTTTCTTTCCATTTCTCTTCCTTAAGTTATTAGTTCAACTTTCAATCAATTTCCTTTGAGGTATGAACGACAGCTCCCATTTCTTTCCCTTGACTGAATAAAACCTGGGCCCAGAAATGGCTGCAGGAAGGGCACAACACAACCAGGGGTAAGGAGCTGAGGGAAAGGCAGCAGGAGGATGGATGCTCCTACAGCTCAGTGTCACTTAAGTTCTCTAGGAAAGCAGCAGAAATTCAAGCATTGTTTTCACCTTGTTGCAGAGGTAAGTGGAGTTACTGATGAAGAGGAGCTTTAACATCACTCGATCTGAAGAGAGCTGTCTCTGCTTATGAGCCTACAGTCAGGGAGGAGGGGAAAACCAGGCACCCAACTGCGCTAAGGAGATCTGAAGGATACCCCTCTCTGCCAAAGAAACATACACAGGAGGGATACCCTCTTCTCTCGAGGAGCAGGAGGAACTTGCAGCTCATTTATAGCAGCTTTAAGCCTGTGGAGTTGAATATGCACAGTTGGAGGGCTGGTGGATCCACTGTTTTGAGACCAGACTGTAATGGAGATCTGAGAACCAAAACTGAAAACGACTGCTGGCAGATCTGGATGGAGAAGCTGGAAAGCAGCCTGGAGTTACCAGCTGCAGATTTCTGGTGCCTATGACTTAGCAGAATTAAATACAAGGAAATAAATCACAGGCAGCTCTGCCTGCAGGGTCTAGAAGGAAAGCAAAGGGGCCGGGGTGAGGCGAGTGAGCACCCCCAGTGGGTTTATGGGGATGCCAAGAGTGGAAAGGTGAAGAATGGATCTGCAGGGCACAGACACATCCACTTTCAAAGCCCACCCAGGCAAATGCAATAGTTTTCCTTCAGACAGAACTGGTCTATGAGCAGGAATCAATACCCTCCTGCAGAGCCTGCAAAAACACCGACAGTGTAAATGTGCAGAGCTGATGCCCAGAGGAGTTTTCTGGATGGAGCTATTGAAGAGATGGGTGGGACAGAGCAATCAGGAGTGATACTCCACTCGTACATTGGGTGTTGGTGTGGACCTTACACTGGCAGGCTGAAGATATGGGGGCAGCTGAAGATCAGACCAGGCAATGAGTTGAAGACCAGTGGAAGTTCATGAGGCAGAGCAAAGTGATGGGCACTCAGCTGTTTGCTACAGGAAAGTTGTTCCTTTGCTGCATTGTCCCTGACGCTGGGCTGACCTGCAGGCAGAAGAGACGTTGCCACCTCCTCGCCCAAAGACAGGAGTAAAGGCAGGCTCCGGGGGTCCAGCAGGGCAACAGGGCTACCAGGCAGGCCCAGGAGGAGTCAGCAAGTTCTGTAGGGCTGAACAAACTATCTTCAAAACCATTGGTTAAAATCCACACACACTTTCTCATCCTATTCTCTGGAATGGGCACCCAGCAGGACAAGAGTCTGTTTATGAAGGAAGTTAACCCTGGGCTTCCTCAGGTAAGAGCAGCTGCTGTGGGCAGTGTGAGCACAAGTGCTGTGCGCTGGATAAAGGTTTGTGTGCAACCTCAGCTCAGAGACCTGGTTGCTCACCTCTTGGAAATGCTGCAGAGTTTTGTGTGCTGGATTGTCCAGAGAAATCAGAGCTTTTAGTGGGAGTACAGCAAGAGAAGAGAATAATTTCCATTTCCCCAAAGGATACGGAGTTTCCCATCTATGGGCTGCCCATTGCTGATAGGTACCAAAGTGATAGCCTGAGGAGAGGGAATCTCTTCACTGAGAAAATCTTTGTGGAGTCAACTGGCTGCAGCCGCTCTGTTAACTCTCACCACACTGCCAGTGTGGATGGCTGCACTTCTGCAGGGGCAGGTAGGTACCACACATCCCCCTGGCTCCACAGCACTGCTGTGCCAGCCACCATCACTGTCACCTCTCTGCTTTTTATTACCCTTGACCTTCCTGTTCCCATCAGGTGTTTTTAAGCAAGCCTGCCACCGAGGCTGTAATCGGTTCTCATGTCCTCCTATTTATGCTCTCACCCAGCAATTTGCACAGGGCTGTCGAGCTCTCTTCTCGTAATTGACAGGGGAAGGCAATCTGCTTCATGAGAGGAAACATCTCCACGGCTGCTGGATCTGAGCAGGCTATTTCCCATAATGAGGGTGAAGTAAAACAGGATCTCACTAACAGCCATGGATGTAGCTGAGCCCTCATTACTGCATGTGCAGAGGTGCTGCTTGGGACATAATTAAGAGCTCGGATGTGTCGCACTGTCCTTCCTACACTGCTGCCTTATAGCAAGGTGCTTAGTGCCAAGTGCTCCTGAAGTTTGCTCAAGTCACAATCCAGGCTGCAGGAGCAGCTGCTCCAGGAAAGGGAAAGCTTCTTTTCTTCTTTCTTAAGACAGTTGTTTGTCTCCTTGCAAAGGACAACTATGGGAATTTCAGCCTTAGCACTGGAAAGCAACTGCCAGTGGCAACGGCTTGTGCCATCCCCAGCTGGAACAGCAGCTTGCACGTGGTGTGGGTAGAATGTTTGCAGGTTCTTTAGGTTTTGTCAGCTATTAAAGATATCAATTAAATGCTTTCCTGAGGGTATTTTTGCCCCAACAAACTCCACCAGCTGGACCATTTCTATATCTTTCCTTCAGCCATGATTGTCACCTGGTCAGAGTCCTGTATTACCTCTCAGTTGTCATCTGAACATCCTCCCTAAGCAGCCTACACAGCAACCAGGCTATCTTTGCTGGGAACAGGCCCTCTAATTTGGCTTTTTTTTTTTTTGGTAGGGTTAAGTAAAGTCACTGAAAAATCCCACATTCTGTCCTAGCATCTTGAGACCTGCAGCAAGACTGGTTCCAGCCATGAGATGCTGCCTGATGTAGCTGGTGGTGAAAGCACCACAAAACCCAGCATATGATTCCCCAGGGATGCAGAGCTGGGTCTGAGGCACTGATGATGCTGCAGGGAAAAGCCTGAGTTTCTTTGCACATACTTATTTTCCAGCAGAGACCGTACAAATCCTATGCATAATTCAGCTGCTGCCATACAAATCATCCCACCAGTAAAAGCCTTTTCAGAAAGCATGATTTGATGGCAACAAACTTTGACCTAAATGTGCTGCAGCCCCGTATGACAGGTTTTAAACTTTTGCCATCACTTCCTTCTGAGAGGCAGAGTGAAACTAGGTCAGCCCCCCCCTTGCTTGTTTGTAACGAGGCTAATTCTGATTTCATTCATGCTGCATCCTCGACTTTGAGATGGGGGGAAAAAATGGGATATTTGAAAAGGCAAGTCAGCCTCAAAGTCATTCTTCTTAAATCTCATCTTAGAGCAAAGGAAGTGGTTTGATGTTGCATCCCAAGGCAACGTTGATGGTGCCATTTATTATTCAGGGTGCAAAAGGAATACAGAGTTTTCCTTCTTTCCCTTTTGATTTGGATTGCAGCGTTAAGCAGTTGGGCTGAACGAGCAGGCCTGTGCCCATGGCTTTTGCAGCGATTGACAAAAAGGCCTGTTGTGGGCAAGCGTGCTGCACTGGGCTGCTGCTCCAGGGACAGAGAGGGGAAGTGGCTGAACACAAGGTTATTAGTTTGTCTGGATTTCCTAGGCAAGCACCACGGCATAAATAGAGCCGCTTGTTTGTTGATCTCCTCTGCGATGGCAGCTCAGGGCAAGCTGCTGCATTCATCTGTTTGTTGCTGAAGCAGCCAGTGCTGTTTTTCCCAGGACTGGGATTCTCTTATGCCATGCACAGTACAGCTGTGCTGCCTCTGCGTATGGAACTGCACAGTCCAAGTGGATGAGAGAAAAGTTTGGGAGAGAGCAATGACTGCTGTATGAGTTTTGCTAGAGAACTGCAGGTGGATAATGGTGATTCCCCTGTAGGTAATGGTTTGGAAATAACTCTGCCTCCACAGATGGCCACATTCTGGATTTAAGGGCAGAATTGAGATGAGGGGTGGAGCAGGGGCAGGGAAGAGAAAGTGTTTGCCCTTATTTTTATGCGAATAGTCATGATGCATGGCAGGACTAAACTACTGACTTTAGCTATGTTTGTCAGCTCAGTGAGTCTTAGACTGCACCAAGGAATAAACCTCCACTGTCTGGGCTCTAGAGCGGAATCTTAAACAAATAAAATAGAATGTGCTGGAAAGGCATTTGCTGAAGCTCTCCACTGGCTGAGCACTGCATCCTTGTGGCATTCAACACCTGTAGGCTGCTGGTATCAATAAGGGAGGCAGAGACCTGTGCACTCTCACCCAGTCTGTTCAGGGGTGGAGGAAATCTGCTCTGCCCATCACCAGGAGCACCCATGCAGGGGCTAAAGAGTGTGGAAGCAGTCCATGTGGCAAAGGATTTATCAGCCTCATTTCTGCTTCTGCTTATGTGTGTCTCCCAAAGGCCATTGCTTGAGTCAAAATGCCCATGTGTTCAGAAATTACAACTTTCATCGCCTGCTGTTTTTACTAGAAATAAGTACAAGTACTTGGGAGAAAAGGGGTTCAACTTCATTCAGCATCTTTGCCCTGCATGTGTGGATCTGGGGAACAGAGCAGGCGTTTGGTGGGACATGGACAAAGGAGACAGCTGAGTGCTACTGTCTGGGGACCTCAGTGTCAGGAGTGGCTATAAAACTGCCCTTGCAGTTCTCTGGGAGTTATTTTCAGTGAGGAAACCACTAACCTGCTCTGTGGTCCTGGTGGTCCCTTGGTCCTGGTGCCTGCTTTTGCAGGGGGAGTTACAGATCAAAGNTCTCTGGACGCGTTCTGTGTCAACCCTGGCAGGGCAGAGAAATCTCGTTTTGATAAGGAATTAATAAACTGCCTTGAGAACATGAAAAAACTACTCCAGACTACTCCTTCAACAGCACGGGCCGGAGACCTGGACTTTCCTACATATTGCGGGGTCTCCTGGGGTTAAGGAGATCCCCGCATTTGCAGCGTCCCAGGCTGGGCAGGAAGACCACCACACCTATCTGCAACTCAAGTTGAAGTCTGCAGCATGGAAGTTGAGGCTCTGATTTTGTATATCTCTCCTTTCTTTTCGTGTCTCCTCCCTCCTTTGAAGCGGGACACCAAGACACCTTTGAATGAGCTCATGTTGAAATTCTGAAATTTCCAACCTGGTATTCCCGATCCAGTGCTAACCTACCTATTCCAGCAGGTGCCTAGGGAGCCACTAATTATTTTGGTAAGCATGAGGAGTTCCCCGGGTCTGGCTAAAGGGAATAGGTATGTCATTGTCACTAAGCATGCTTAGTCAAAACAGCAAGAAAAATTTGCCTTAAATACGCCAAATTCAGTATAGTAGTATTTGTAGAGAACAGCTATTATCTTTGTATATTTGACAAAAGTTAATTGTCTCTGTGACAATCAGTGTAGTAGTCAGCCTGCCTCTGTATAGGAGGGGAAAAAATTCTTCATTTATAAGCGATTCATTAAGTAGCATTAAAGCTGTCTCTAAAGACAAAATAATCTTTTTAAAGAGGACTCAAGGTAGCGAGGAGGAAGATTAATGCCTCAGCTATTTTTCAATTATGTAAGCTTCCATTTATTACAGTATACCTGGATTAACTCTTACTAAGCTGTGTGCCTCGGTAGGTAGGGTTGGGAAACAGGAGTGTTTTGTGCCACAGGACAGCCCAGCGAGGGATGCTCTGCATGGGGCTGCTGTGATGGGCATGGCAGCAGGGTGCCAGGCACTGCCCCTCTCAGCCTCCCTGGTAGCAAAACTGTGACAATTTTGCACAAGGAGTGTGCATTTATGGTGCTCGAATATTTTGCACTGATTACATTCTACTTGGTCTTCCTGTTGGCATGCATGGACCTGCTCTCCCTAGTGTAGTTCACGAACTGAAGGGTTCTGGTTTCTGACCCTAATTCACAGCCTTCTCCTGCAATCATGTTCATGATTCTTGCACAATCAAATGAGTGTAAATTCTTCTAACACACTGGGGATACTCTTATTTCAGTGTGATTTATGTCAGCAGTTCTGGTAAAGTGTAATTAAAAAGGTCTCATTGATACCTCTACCTTCATTTTTTTCCCTTGCCACTGTTTCTAGAGTGCTTGGCTTGTCTTAACTGAAGCAGTGAAGAGACCATTTAGCAGTAAGGTGGGAGGAAACAGCCTGAAGATCATTCATCTAAATCACTCCAGTGATGAAAACAGTTGCTCACTACATCTATCATAATTTCTTCTAAGTTTCTTATGGAAGATTAGTTGCTGAAACTATGCAGATGCACACATGCCTGGTAGAGCTCTGCAGACCTTCTCATCTAGGGCAGTCACTTCAGGCTGTGGAAAAAGACTGTTTTTTGCAGGTATAAATTACATACCCAAAAGAGTGGGCAGATGAAAAGTACTCTCTATGTTTTTCCAGTTGCATTCATTTCATGAAATGTTGCACTCCCTTTACCTCGCACTGCTGTGTGAGGCCAGAATCTTTTTTGGGTAGCTTTGGTGCTCTTGCTAAGACATTTGTATGTAAAGTTCAGGTTCTTTGAAGTCACATCCCAGCTGAAACACCCTGAGAGCATCTTATAAATGGTGCAAAACTGAGAGAGAAAAGCAGAATGGAGGTGAAAGGTGCTGAAAGGATATATCCATGAGAGTTGACCTTACTCCTGTCTGCAGGTATGTCCTGAAACTCCATGAACAAAATTACTTGGTTTACACAGAGAAAATATTTTCAAAAACTATGCAGATAGTTTTCTTTACAACTTTTTTTTTCTTTTTTTTTTTTTCCCCAAAATTGAGTGCTCTCCAGTCATGAGAAAAAGGTGAAAAAGCAGGTTGGCTCAGCAGGGTTCTGAATGGAGATGTGGGGCTGGCCATAACCCTGGACAGGACAGATCCTATTTGCTGCTGGTCTCTGCTGTGCCTTACTGCTGCTTGTACTCTGCTGGCAGGGAACAAGCCATCAAAGGCTTTGCTTTTTGCTTTGTTATTGACTCACTTGACCAGGCAGTCGTAAAACCCCCGTGACGGGTTGTGGCACAACCTTAGTGTTTGCTTGGACACTTTGACCTGCACACAGAGGGCTGGCTTTGGGCAGAAACCAGAGGAGGTGGTGCTGGACAGCCTAAGCTCACCCCTGCCCCCTGTCCTGCCCATGGCTGGTGATGAGCACCTCTGCTATGGACACAGGCTGAGAAAACTGGGGTTGTTCAGCCTGGAGAAGATAAAGTTTCAGGGATACCTTACAGGACCTTCCAGTCCCTAAAGGGGCTGCAAGAGAGCTAGAGAAGGACTTTAGGACAAGGGCATGGAGAATGAGAATGGCTTTAAACTAACAGAGGGTGAGTTTAGATCAGATATAAGGAAGAAATTTTTGACTGTTGAGGATGATGAGGCCCTGGCACGGGTTGCCCAGAGCAGCTGTGGATGCCACATCACTTGAAATGCTCCAGGCCAGGCTGGATGGGGCTCTGAGCAACCTGGTGTCCCTGCCCATGGCACGGGGAATTGGAACTGAATGATCCTTAAGGACCTTTCCAACTCAAACCATTCCATGGTTCTATAGGATCCCTATTTTCTCTTTTCTGATTTTGTTTTCTAAACAAAGCTGAGAGCTGATGTGGTTGTGTTACTGCAGCCACAGTCTGACCACAGTGGTTTGGTGTCTTCTTGCTCATGCTGGTGTGGAATAAAGCACAGAAGGTGCCTGGAAGCCCCAGCCATTAGGCTGGGCTACGGGAACTGGGTATCCCAGCTGAGGGAGCTGGGTAATCCGACTGAGGCAGCTGGGTATCCTGGCTGAGTGCTGTTTCCCTGCGGGCGAGAAGCCTCTGAATGAGGGGCTGCTGAGCTTACATTACTGCTGGGGCCTCTGCAGTGCACACGTTACAAGCGGTAAAAAGTATTAAACTGAAAGTGAATGGTCTTATTGTGGAGTAATTGGTTGAAAAAGTCCCTGTGGGGATGGGTTTGCCTGAGGAGGGGATGGCTGGGAGCGGAGCCGCGGGGCAGTGGGAAGCAAAGGCACCAGCAAAGGCTTCAGCGACTCCAGGTGCAAAACTTCGCCCTGTAATCTCCCCGTGCCGGTACCTCTGCCCGAGGGCGGCGGCGGGGGCTGAGCGGTGCCGGTGCCGCCGGGAGGGCGGGCAAGGGTTGAGCGGTGCCGGTGCCTGTGCCGCCGGGAGGACGGGCAGGGGCTGAGCGGTGCCGGTGCCGCCGGGAGGGCGGGCAGGGGCTGAG